>CM077152.1:2465985-2760521 GCA_039583875.1 Platanthera guangdongensis | reverse complement strand
TAATAGGGGTAGCCCAGCCCGTAACATAGGGTTTAGGGTTTTAGGGTTTAGGGTGATGGGGACTCAGCGAAAGCGAGTCTTATGTCTAGGAGGTAGGGGGATCGAGCCCCCGCCTCAACAACCCGCCACTGCGAGTAGCCCAGCTATGGATCCGTAAGTGAGCAGCCTGGGTCCCGCAGTGGAGAGGGGTTGGGGTGTATGGGCCGCGGGCCCTGGTGCGACCGGCTGCCGGCTGGCTATGGATCCTGGGTTAGATGGCCCTGCGAGCAGCCCAGCGTCAGGCGGGGTCGTATCATAAAAGTGCACTTTTATGTTACGGGCTGGGCTACCCCCCTATTATCCTGGGCTGCCCCAGCGGGGGACCCACCCGTATTTGCTTAACAGGGCCGCGGCCCGTACACTCCAACTGTGGCCCCACCTGTTCTCAGCAGAGCTGGTTGTTGATGCCGGGTCTCGAACCCGGCACCCTTGATAAGAAGCTCTTAACGCCAGCCCTCATCACCAACTGATCCGCGGCTCAGTTGGTGATGAGGGCTGGCGTTAAGAGCTTCTTATCAAGGGTGCCGGGTTCGAGACCTGGCATCAACAACCAGCCCTGCTGAGAACAGGTGGGGCCACGGTTGGAGTATACGGGTCGCGGCCCTGTTAAGCAAATACGGGTGGGTCCCCCGATGGGGCAGCCCAGGATAATAGGGGGGTAGCCCAGCCCGTAACATAAAAGTGCACTTTTATGCTACGGGTTGGGCTACCCCCCGATTATCCTGGTGCGAACCAGCAGGGGACCCACCCGTATTTGCTTAACAGGGCCGCGGCCCGTACACCCCAACCCGTCTCGTTGACCAGTTTAATCACCGCGGGATGTTGAGGCGGGGGCTCGATCCCCCTACCTCCTTGATAAGAGGACTTCAACATGTCCTTCATCACCAACTGAGCCGCGGATCAGTTGGTGATGGGGACTCAGCGAAAGCGAGTCTTATGTCTAGGAGGTAGGGGGATCGAGCCCCCGCCTCAACAACCCGCCACTGCGAGTAGCCCAGCTATGGATCTGTAAGTGAGCAGCCTAGGTCCCGCAGTGGAGAGGGGTTGGGGTGTATGGGCCGCGGGCCCTGGTGCGACCGGCTGCCGGCTGGCTATGGATCCTGGGTTAGATGGCCCTGCAAGCAGCCCAGCGTCAGGCGGGGTCGTATCATAAAAGTGCACTTTTATGTTACGGGCTGGGTTACCCCCTTATTATCCTGGGCTGCCCCAGCGGGGGACCCACCTGTATTTGCTTAACAGGGCCGCGGCCCGTACACTCCAACTGTGGCCCCACCTGTTCTCAGCAGGGCTGGTTGTCGATGCCAGGTCTCGAACCCGACACCCTTGATAAGAAGCTCTTAACGCCAGCCCTCATCACCAACTGAGCCGATACGGGTGGGTCCCCCGCTGGGGCAGCCCAGGATAATAGGGGGGTAGCCCAGCCCGTAACAGACGGGGAGACGTTTTTTGCGCGCACTAGTCACGCACTAGGTCATAGGGCTGGATCGGGCGGACGGCAGCTGGAGGGGGCAAATTAGAACAGTATCGACGGGGATCTGGGCGCTGGACGAGCAAATGAAAGTCGATCTGGCGATGGACGAGCGACGAGTGCCGATCTGGGCGTTGGACGAGCGAATGAAGGCAGATCGGGCGCTAGACGAGCGACGAAGGCCGATATGGGTGCTAGAGGAACTCGCCCGATTGTTAGATGTGTCATAAAATTGGAGAAAGTGGAGGTAGTGGGGTAGTGAGAGAGGTGGTTATGGCGGTTATGGAGTATTGGGGTGGTAGCTAGCTGGAGGTGGTCGCCGAAGAGGCAGTCGGTGGTGGTTAGAGGTATTTTCCAGCGATTGTCGGAAAACTGAAAACAAAGTGAACTTGGAGGGTGATGGTGGAGGTTCTTCGTAGGTGGTTGGGGAACGTTTTCCGGTCATCGCCGGAGACTGGAAACCGGGAGAATTTGGAGGACAGAGGGTGTTGTTTTTGGTGGGGTTGAGGAGTGGGTTTTGGTGGTGGTTGGCCGATGGTTAGGGGGGTGATTTGGGCTGCCGGAAGGAGTTGGTGGTGGGAGGGGAAGGGGATGTCGGATGTGAGGAGGCTGGGATATGGAGGGTAGGTTGGAGGTTACGGGGAGGTTCAGTTAGGAGGGGGAAAGTGGGAGGGTATGAAGGCAGACATGATCATTATCTGGCGTGGAAACGAAGGCAGCGAGCACCGGCGGCTGGGTGGCGAGCAGTGAGGCAGGTCGGACCAAATTGATACGATCACGGAGAGAAATTCGACAAGGGGAGTGTCGGCGACAAGGAGAGTGAGAAGAGATGGAAGAGGAACTGAAGGGAATTAGGGAGCAGCCCTAAAAGATTCATTCATCCAAAGATAGAACAATAATACAAACATGCAACACCCCTTATAGCAGCATGGTGCGAATAACAAAAGCGATCAGCAAATAGTAAAACTCAAAACAACATCAAAATAGAAACAATCAATTAGATCGCTCCTCGGCGGTCTCTTCCACGATCGGGGGGCTAGTGTCTGTCACCTTCCAACAGGTGTAAACCCGCCACGGCGCCTCTTCGGTGTGCCCGTCCGTAACAAAGACATTCAAGAGATGGTAAAATTATAGGTTCAAATATACCAAATTGAATGCTTCTCAAATAGCTCAATCAGAGAAAGCATAAAGATGAATTATAAAAAAAACATACCAGATGGAGAGAAGCGTAAGATATTCACTGTAGAACTGTGGTAAGAAAGGCTTTTTTTATATGAAGAAAGAGGAAATTTTTGCTGTGATGCTCCTGGGGTTATAACCCAAAGCTGCATGAGAAATTTGTATTAATCCTCTCAAATAATCAATAAAAAAAAGTAAACAGCTCAAGATGAAAAGACAAGAAGATAAAATACAATGAATATGACCGATAGAGCAACAATTAACATCTTTAAGATCAGTTGAGGGCTAGTCTGTATTGAAGTAACCAGGTAAAGTGATTCGAATTCACATCAAGAATGGAGTTCATACATTTGCTTGAAAGAAGGAAAGAAAGTGAGTTCCTATTTCTGCAGCTCGTTTTCATAAAGGTGATAAAAATTTCAATGTTGTGAAAGTCACAGTGAGGATAGTTGAATATATGTATTTAGTTTAAGTTTTCAGCATTGTATTACATGTGATATATCACGAGTGAGTCGTCCTATATATGTATGCCTACACATGTATTAGGGTAGCAGAGCTAGCGCCGCTCGTCCCGATTCGCTTATCCCGCTCTGTTGCATTCGCATCTCGCTCAATCCTTTACTCCAAAACCTAGGGCCTCCTTCGCCGGTTTCGCGACTCGTTTGATCCGCCGCACCAGCCTCGGGCCTCCTCAAGAGTCGCCGCTTCCTCCAGCGCCTCCCCTTCCTCCAGAGCAACCGCTCCTCTTCGTTCGCCTGTTCGCAACACCCAGCAGCTCTGTTTGTCTTTTTTGCAAGCGGTTGGATGTCTCCGGCCATTTTGTCCTCCATGACTGCTGTCGGGGACATCGTAGTCACATCCTATGGTGTCCTCCCTGTCGGTGTGATCTAAGGGAGGCTCGTAGAATGTGGTTTATACCTGCTTCATTGCTCGTAGGTCATAAAGATTTGAATGTTGTGAAAGTCACCTTGAGGATAGTTGAATATATGTAGTTCATTGAAGTTTTTTGCATTGTATTACACGTGATATATCACGTGCGAATCATCCTATATATGTATGCCTACCCTTGTATTAGGGTACCTAAATTGAATATTCTCATTCTCCACTTGGTATCAGAGCTAGCGCCGCTCGTCCCGATTTGCTCATCCCGCTCCGCCGCATTCGCATCTCGTTTGATTCTTTCCTCCAAAGCACAGGGCTTCCTTCACCGGTTTTGCGACTCGTTTGATCCGCCTCCCCAGCCTCGCGTCACCTCAAGAGTCGTTACTTCCTCCAGCGCCTCTGTTTCCTCCAGAGTCGTCGCTCCTCTTCGTCCGCCTGTTCGCAACACCCGGTAGCTCTGTCCGTATGTTTTGCGGGCGGCTGGTTGTCTCCGGCCATTTTTGTCCTCCATGGTTGTTGCCTGAGACATCGTAGTCACATCCTATGGTGCCCTCTCAGGTGGCGTGATCTAAGGAAGGCTTGTAGCATGTGGTTTACACTTTCTTGATTGCTTCATCTTGCTTGTTTTTTCGGAAGGAAGTCGATGGGTGATTCCTCTAGAATTTCATCCGCACCTCAGACTGTTCCTTCCGGTGATCCTCCTCGGTGTCACGGTCAATCTGGCTTATTAAAGATCACTACAGTCGCCTTGGATGACACAACTATCTTGAGTGGTCCAGGGCAGCGCAACATGCTATGCAGAGTCACCAACTATATGAGCATATTGATGGAACTGTCGTAGAGCCACCGCGTACTGATCCCTCGTGGAAAAAATGGGATGCGGACAATTTTTTGGTTCTCTCATGGTTGCTTTGCTTTGTCTCCCCAGATGTACCGCAACTATATGCTTATGGATTCTGCTCATGAAATTTGGATTCGAGCACGTGGAATCTACTTTCAAGCTGGGAGTTCGACGCAGATTTATGAGCTCACTCGCCACATTTTGGAGCTGAAGCAGGACCCCCTGTCTATCTCTGTCTACTACTCTGAGTTAGAACGCCTTTATCAGGAACTGGATTACTTCAACACCTTACTCCTGCGAGCATTATTGATGCCCTAACTCTTCAGAAGGACAAAGACTGCTTTCGTGTTCACGTCTTTCTTATGGGGCTCAACAGGAAGTTTGATGTTGTTTGTCTGCATGTCGTCCACCGTGAGCCTCTTACCTCTATTAGGGAGGCCTTCAGTATGATTCTCAGTGATGAGAATCGTCTTCATTCTCTTGTTCCTCCTACGGATCACTCTGATCTTGTTGGGATGGGTCATGGTCCTTTTCCTCGTTCTCCTCGTGTGTCGCCACTATGGGAAGAAAGGACGTACTAAAGAAACATGTTAAAATCTTAATCCTCATCTTGTACCACCTAGTCGGGGAACTAGTGTGTGTGGGAGAGGCAGTCAACGCGATGGTGGTTGTTCGTCTGGTGCCCGCTCACGGTATTCTGCCCATTCATCTGAAGTTTATGAGGACAACACCCCCCCCCCCCTCTAGGGGCCTTTTTGTTGAGGAGTTAGACGCCTTTCGCAGTATGTTATGTTCGCATTTCGACTCTACATCCACTGATTATGTTGCCACCTTTACTATATCAGGTATCTCGAGTGCCCATGCAGTGTCTTCCTCCCACTCCGAGTGAATTATTGACTCGGGTGTCACTGATCGCATGACCAAATTTGCCTCGGGTTTTACTTCTTATACTCCTCTCTCTGGTCATGATAAGGTTATTGAAGTCAGTGATTCTCTTTTCGTCATTGCTGGCAAAGGAACCATCTCTTGTTCTCCTGACATACCTTTATCTTTCCTATATTTTGTGTGTCCCTTCATTTCCTCGCAATCTTCTGTCTATTAATCATTTGACTAATTCTTTAAATTGCTCCATGAACTTTTTCCCTGATGTTTGTGTGTTTCAGGATCTGGCTATGAAGCGGGCGCTTGGCAGTGGTAGGAGTGTTAGTGGATTATACTCATTGAACCAACGGTTGTCTCCCAGTGCTCTCTCCACCATCCGTGCTCCGACTCTTCATGACATCCAGCGATGACATCTTCGTCTTCGTCATTCATCTGTTTTATATCTTACCAAACTATTTCTTGTTTTTCAGTTCTTTAATTAAGTCGTTCACTTGTGACACATGTGAAATGTCAAAACATGTTCGTCGTAATCTCAGACATATTTCTTTACCTAATTCTTACTTGTTTGATGTGATTCACTCTGATGTTTGGGGTCCCTCCCTTGTTCATTATGTGGCTATAAATGATTTATGCTTTTATTGATTGTTATTCTCATATTGCATGGCTCTATTTGCTAAAACAGTAAAACAAAATAGTGAAGTATTTACTTGTTTTCATTCTTTTCATAAAATGGTTAGGACCCGGTTTAATGGGGCAATTTGTATGATACATAGTGATAATGGTGAAGGGTATGATGATCGGAAGGTGTTTGGTGCTTATCATGCAAGACTACCTGTGTCCACACTTCCACTCAAAATGGAGTGGTGGAACAAAAAAATACACACTTACTGGAGGTTCCTTGGTGTTTTTTGATTGCAATGCACCTTCCCAAGACCTACTGGGGTATTGTAGTGAAGGGAACGAGAGGAAAGACGATTAATGAGATGATCTGCGGTCAAAACAACATCACCCCAGTAGGCCTTGGGAAGGTGCATTGCCATCAACAAACACCGAGGGACCTCCAGTAAGTGTGACTTTTTTCGTTCAACCACTCTATTTTGAGTCGAAGTGTGGACACAGGTAGTCTTGTGAAGAATGTCGTGTTGACATCTCATGCTACCAGAGATTAGTTAGGAGACTCGTATAGTTATCACATACTCGAATCGTGGGTGTCCTAAATAGACTCATGCACTCTCCCACAATTCTCCATCAGCATGTTGCATATCAGGTTTTAACATATTTCAAGAAGTCTTTGGGACGTGGGATTTTGTTCTCTGCTAATCAATCATTAGAGATTGGAGTGTTTACTGATACAGATTGGGCTAGTAGCCAAGATGATAGGAAATCTACTACTGGATATTGCTTATTTATGGGTGGAAATCTTGTATCTTGGACGAGAAAGAAGCAAAATATGGTTGTTCGCTTAAGTGTCGAAGTAGAATATAGGCCTATGACACGATAAATTTGTGAGAGATTGTGGTTGAAAACAATTCTCCAGGATGTGTGAAACCTGGTGAATAAACCTGTTACAATCTATTGTGACAACAAAGCTGTCATCAAAATCGCACACAATTTTACTCAACATGATAGGACAAAGCATGTTGTAGTGGACAGACACTTCATCAAAGATCATCTAAACAAGGTCAATATTTGTACTCCCTTTGTAAATTCTCAAGATCAACTAGCCGACATCGTCACCTAATAACTAAGCCATGACAACTTTTCAGACAAAACTTTTGAGTTGGGAATGATTGATATATACTCTCAACTTGAGAGAGAGTGTTGAATATATGGATTAAATTTAAGTTTTCCGCATTGCATTACACGTGATCCGCCATGTATGAGTCGTCCTATTATCCTATACATGTATGCATAACCTTGTATTGGGGTAACTAAATTGAATATTTCCATTCTCCACTAGGATTTGGGCTTGACATTTAATAACAATACAACTTGGTAAACTGATTTGACAATTCGTAGAAATATTCCTTTACCTGTAATAATAGCAATACAACATACTATTAACATAAGGGCGCATAAAATCAAAACTTGGTAAATAGTAAACAAAAAGCAAGCATCGAGTCCTTTAGAAGTTATTTTCTACAAAACAAGCAACGTTCAGTGATACTTATTTCAAAACTGAAGCATAAACCACTTTAGACGCAGAAGCACAGTACATTATATATTATAAAAGTAATTTTTTGATATATTTTCTCTTTATTTTATACGGTTGAAAGTATATCTTTATTCAATGTCAACTAATATGTATTTGGGTAGTACTTTTTACAATGCTTGAGTTAATCAAAAGCCTAAAGATCATCAACCAAAACACAAAAACTTGACAGTCCACCAAGTTGGCTCACACTTGGAACCACATCCCTGCACATATATCCCCAAAAATCTACACCATTAAAATCAAAAACTACATTCATCCCACATTCTTTGCTTGTCCAAAAGCTAAACATTGAATCTAGTCATAACATATTGATTTCCCTAAGTTATACATTGTATCTAGCCATAGCATCTCCAGTTTACCATTAAATTATGCCTTGAACCTAACCAAGACTTCTCTATTTCGCCACCCTTCGGCATTTCAGGCTCAACAAGAAATATTGAGTTCAAGTTGTAATAGATGGTTGATAATATATAAAAGTTGGCTTTCCTACTTGGTGCCTTGTGCATTTTTGTGATCTTCTTTTCATCCAAATGGCAAACTTCTTGAGTGACTTACGCAATCCTAGGAGAAGGATTTTCAAGCCAGGAGAAAAGATGAGATAACAAACTATTCATGGAGAACCAAATCAGTTATCTACGCTTTGCCCCGTTTTGGCTAAAACCATTGCAGCGAGATATTCTGAAGCAGTTGCAATTTATTTAACCTTGTATTAATAGGCAATTGTATTTGTTAATACTATTTTTGCATTGTATGAATTTGTCGCAAACTTTAATTTCAAATCATCTTTATGTTCGATATTATAGTGGTTAACTTATATTCTTATTGCATTACAACTATTCATCCATGTCGCATTCTTGAAGGCATTTTAGTTGGGCTTCACTTCCAAACAATTAAAGCATGTATGTGAACTTTAGTTTTGTGCAATTACAAAAAGGATAATGAAAGAAGTAAGAAATATCCTGAAGTTAAATCCTGTAAATTATGAAATTTATTTGCTAAATGTCTAAATATCCATTTGGGAGTTTAAGCATTTGCACATTTATATGTCGTGATTGCCTTGTAACAGATATAACCGCCCCTGATTTGCAAAAGACCTAAAAAACATTAATAACAAATTTAAGTTCCATTATGTGTCTAGCCAAAGAAGAGGAGCCATGGCGCACCAGTTAAGGTGTTATAGTGTGAACTTGAGGTCACCGGTTTGAGTGCTGGAAGCAACCTCTTGCAAAAATGCAGGTAAGGTTTGCCTACATTTCATCCTTGTGGTAGGACCCTCTTCCTTTGTATTTAAGTCTGCCCTTTTATGTGTCTAGCCAAAAAAATCATAGGAATTCGGGGATGCAGGTTGTAGCATCTCCTACTCAATTTTCAATAAAAATACTGCTAAGAAGGCTGATCCATGGGCCAAAAAATTGAATAAATAGCATTAAGATGATATTTTCCCCAAAATCACATTCCTAAACATCCTTTTTTGGAATTGATAAAAATAATTCCAACGCCATTGGGCCAAAACTTCATCCTATCAATCAGTTAGCCAAGCATTTCTCATAAAAACATGTTCCATGTTTGCATGGAACTATAGAATAGCATGAATTCTCAGATTTCCTGCTCATATAGCATTAATACATACACAAGGTTGTAAGGGGTGTGGAATTTCTTCTTAACCATTTTTTTAGAAAAAGTACACCCTGGCTGTTGGTACTTTTGATGCTTACATAAGCAAAAAAATACTTTATAGCACTCATTGGATCAATATAGGATAACGCCATTGTATAAGCTAACTAGTCAATTTAGGCATGACAGTGGTTATGACCGCCACCAAGAAAATAAAACTAGTTTTGAACATAAAAGTGGATGAAATTCCTTAGATGAGGTCGGGCATTCACGAACGACAGTTCATAACCACCGCATTCACAACCGTCACCACAACGCCAAATGGAGCCTTTATTTCTTTAAAATCAAGAATGCACCATGATGAAGAGTTCATAAGTCCTTATAAATAGCCTTAAATACAGAGTAAGAGGGATCCAAAATTTAGCCTCAGATCATTCTCTCCTTACACCTTATATGTGGTTTTTGGAGGGGGAATAAAAAGCTCCTTCACTTTCTTTCAAGCGCCTTATAGTACTTAGTTCAAAATAGTTTGGTGATAATACAAATCTAGTATAAACATTCAAAATTCCAACTTTTTTCATTAAATAAAACTAATTGGCATGTGTAGTTTTTAAATTTATGAATCTAAGTTTTTCTAGATTAGATACCAGTAGTTGAATGTGTGATCCTCACCGTCTCACTCTATCTCCCACTCAGTTTTCTATGTCTTTCTCTATCTCCGGGGATAGAAATGATATAAAATAGGAGGTAAAATAAGATGTCTCAATGTTACACCGCAGGGAGAGCTTCTTTTCCTAGAGTAACAATAGACAAATACATTAGTTCTAATTACTATAATTTTGATTCTCCAAAGCTACTTCTTTTGGCCCAAATGCAGTTCATGAAGCAAATAAGAGCAAGTCCAGATTAAAGAGAAATTCAATCAAGACAATACCAAGATCAAGCTAGCACATTAAATTGTATTTATTTTATATTACGAATGTACATCTTATGTCTGGCCACTGGAGCTAAAACACACTGTGTCTTAACAGGTATCACAGAAAAGAAGGAACTATAACGAGTTCTTTTGTTTCTCTTCCTGCAGTTAATGCTTATAGAATTTCATGTTCCTCCATGTTGGATCCTTAACATTTTTGACAACTTTGTTCGAACCTGCATCCCATTGTAGTCTGTCTGTCCAATGTTACTTGGAAGATTATGTGCCAGACACAAGCCTCCGACCAAATCACCACTTGAAACATCCAGTTCATAATCTCCATTAAATATAATATGCTTCGACTGTAAACACAAAAAGTAATTTTGCCCGAATAAAAATTTAGGCTTTTTGGCACTTTGCACCCCCCAATTACGGGATTTTGGCACTTTGCACCCCCAAAGTTTAAAATTGGCAGATTGCACCCCCGAATTCCGGTATTCTGGCACTTTGCACCCCATGAAGGGTATTTATGTACTTATACATTATTAAAATTTTGATTTAGGGTTTTCTCCCGACTTCTCCGCTCCTTTACTCTCCGCTCAGCGTCGCGCAGCAGCTAAACACCGTCGACGACGAACAAGAAGCCCCCCTCTGCCGTCGACCTTCACGCCGAAGCACCGCCTGGAACCCGATTTTGTCGACGAAGACGAAGAAGAAGCCCCCTCTGGTGCGGTCGACGAAAAGCCCCCTCTGGTGCGGTAGCGTACATACAGTATGTGTAATTTTGTGTTCTAGTTAGGATTTAAGGATTGCAAAATAAACACGAGATGTTAGCGACTGACTAAATTTACATGAACTAAAACTCAAGGCTGATAATTAGATTTTGCAGTTTGCACTGCATCACTTCACCTCAACATTGTACACACTTGTGTGAATTCATCTACTCATGACCATTTTATTTGTTCTTTGACGTCCTTTGCCTCTCATAGGAGCGAAAGCAGGAAATGTTATTTTACTGAGCAGATGCTTTAAAATTCAGAAATAAACATGTCTTCAAAGCTTTTCCAAAAATTTTCTGGTTAAGACGTTTTCTACTGGCAAAATATTGTTTAGTGCAGTGGTTAAATTCTCTCGAATGTATTCCGATGGTATCAAATTTTAGTCATGAAAATAACGTTTCTGTAAATGGGATAAGATTGAATTTAACCTTTACTCAGGACGCAACATTAGCTGGAGCTACATGCACTGAGTTTATGTGGATTCTTTGCTAAGATAAACTTTTGACTGCTAAAAAATAATAAAATTGTTGATAGAAATCTATTGGTGAAACATAATTGTTTTGTTTAATGCTTAAAAAGAGCAGCATTATTTAACTTAATTATATTGTATTGTATGTACGCTACTGCTCAAATATATACCTCTAACTCTAGTCTGTGCAGCATTGAATACAACAACAACACTCAAGCCTTTATCCCATTATAGTGGTGTCGGATATATGGATCCTTTGTCGCCATTGTGCCCTATCTTTAGTCATAATCTCACTAATGCCTAAGTACGTCATCATGTCTTTTCTGATATTGTCGCCATTGTGTCTAAAAAGCACTGTAATTTTGTGTTCTAGTTTAATTCACTTACTCTTTATGTGTAATTTTGTGTTCTAGTTTTAATTCACTTCCTCTTTCTCTTTATGTTCTAGTTTAACCAGATAGATGCTGAATTCCTAGTTTTAATTCACTTACTGCCATCTCTCAATATGTGTGAAAGCACTGTAATTTTGTGTTTTTTTTTACCAGGGAAGTAAAGTTGCCCACTTTTTTCAAAGTGAATGTAGGTCATTAACATGAACTCATGCATCTCTACTATTGGAAACTAATGTATTTTGACTATTTGGAACTCATGTATGTTTATTTGAAACTCTTCATTGTGTTTTTTGAAATATGAATGTATTTTAATTTAGACTTTCAAATTATGATATCTATAAATACATATGATGTTAACGAGGCTTTATTAGTTATGGTGGTTCTTCTACTCTTGCTATAGCTTTATTAGTGTTCAAGGCCGATCATTTTTGAGGAGTACAGATCTTTGCATGGGATGCTCGCAGAGTATTCAGATTGCGAGTCATTCAGTGACATTAAAGTGGTTTTTGAAGATAATACCGACACTTTGGATCGATTTAAATTTGAACTCTACGCCATTTTCAAGGCCCGACATTTCTGAAGAGCGCAGATTTGTGCATCCTGATTATTATAGGGCTGCCAGCACCTCTGAATGAAATAATGATTTATCCTGCTCTTCAACAGCCGAAAATCCATGTGTCAATTGGATCCTTTGTTTTCATGTCTTCATCTAATACTATTCTCCTAAATATCAGGGGCGGACGCAGTAATAAAACATATAGCAAAAATATCTAATCTTGAGCATATTAAATATCTAATCTTGAGCAAAAACATATAATTTCATTAAATTACATGGAAATGAACAGTACGCATTGTAATATTCATGGGTTTCAAGCGGTCAGATCCCAAATCAAGGAAAATAGAGAGGGGAATCAAATTTAGAAATGCTTGACTACTCTCAAAAATTCAGATCCCATCCTATAAAATAGCAAATTTTTTTAAAAAATTCGGTGTGCAAATAGCTAAAAAAAGAAGTCCGGGGTGCAAAGTGCCAAAATTGCTTTTTGGAGAGTAGCCGGACCTAAATACCCCTCAAAAATTGGCCTTGGGGTGCAAAGTGCCAGAATCCCGGAATTCGAGGGTGCAATCTGCCAATTTTAAACTTTGGGGGTGCAAAGTGTCAAAATCCCGTAATTGGGGGGTGCAAAGTGCCAAAAAGCCAATTTACTTCAAACGTACAGAGAATAGATAAGTTCGCATGTAGGCACTCCGCCATGTTTCCAGAAAACTAGCACTAAGGTTGAACTATTGACAGCAAAACTCTCAGCTCATCGTGAAAAATAATGAAATTATAACTTCTCCGTATTTAATATTCAGAAGCCAGAAGCTGTGTATCAATAGTCGACCAATCGTGAATTACGGCAGTGAGGATATAATATAGAATCGACCAGTTTCGTAAGGGGAGAAGAATATCGCCAGATATGTTCAGATCTTTACCTTGATATCTTTGTCACTCCCTCCCGTGGCGAGCGTTCCGGAAAACGAGTGGAAATCTAGGGTTAAAACTGGCATCGTGTCATGCCAATTGATCTGGATTGTTCCACCCCTCATCCTGCTTTCAAATTAATAACAACTGATGCAGCTCTCCTGCTCGCTAACGAGGATTGGTGGAGATTAGGGTTTCGCAAAATGGGTCGGTGTGGATCGTCACTCCACGGGGAAGCAGCGGGGAGGCGGGAAAATTGGAGTGAAATACAGAGGAGGTCAGGAGGACGAGGCCATTAATGTAATTTAACAAAGATAAAAACGATTTATATTTGATTTTTAGTCTAAAATAGTAAAATCTATTGATTTATGTGATTGATATCTTCACTATAATATTGGATATCTACAAATTTTTGATATTTGCACTATAGTTTTTTAAAAAATTATATCCGCAAATGTATTTGTTATCCGAAAACAAAAAAAATGAAAAAATTTGACAACTTAAAAAACAATGAAGTATGATTTATAGTCCTTTAACAATCCAAAATATTAACTCAAAGTAATTGAAATATGCATTCTTTATAATAGAAGATAGTCATTGATAATCACAAATTGGAAGCACTATTTTTTCTTGTCTTAGGCTCCTTTTGGGAGGATTTATTTTCACCGGTCAAGCGGCCACGACCGCATGAACCTGACCGTAATTAAGGTCCGGTTCCTGCGGCCGTGACCGCTTGACCGGTGAAAATAAGTCCTCCCAAACGGAGCCTTAGTCATTCGTTCTCCTCCTATGCAATCTGAAAATTTTATAAGAAAAAACCAAAGTTAATATTTATAGTTTACACAATATTGAAGTATAAGTTACAAAATAGAGAAATCATTGCAAGCCTCCAAGTGTATCAGAGTAGTTGTTTTTGTAATCGGTTCTACTTCTCGTAAACGTTAGTTGTACTGTCTTTCACATCCGTCCGCGACTTGTTGACGATATCTCACCCAAGTTGAAATAATGTTCGGGATTGGAGAGGAAGCGTTCAAATGAACCTGAATGATGTGATTATCATTTAGAAATCCAATGTAAAAAAAGAGTGAGAGAAAGTCATTTGTGTCCTAAACCCCAAGAATTTCAGTTACCGGCTAGAAGATGGTTCAATATCAACGACCCCGGAACCAACTTCAAGGAAGGCTGGAAGATGGTCGGCAAAAAGCATGAAGACACTCACCGGCGGCGAACGAAGCTGATCGGCGGAAGAAGCTGATCGGTTGGCGGAAGGCTGGAAGATCCACGACAAACAACGGCAACGGTGTTACAAGACGGAAGAAGGAACGGGACGCACGAACCTGGCCGGCGGAAGCCGGCGAAATCGTCGGGCGGCGGAAAATACTGGCGATTCGTCGGGACGGGGAGAGGCAGGAGGCGGAAGTCTGCGAGCGCGAATATGCAAAATGAAAAAACACTAAAACATCGCTATTAAAGTTTGTGGATATCTGATTCCTTGGTGCTGATATCAATCACCTTGATTTATAAGGTTAAGGTAAAATGACTAAAATTTATTGATTTATAAAATCAACAAAACGAATGTTAGAAACACCAATACCGGTTCAACGAAATTCGTTCGTACCAGCTTGCAGAAAGGACTTGTCGGTGTGAGCTCGTTCGTACTCGCCCTCAGGGTCGCGAATTGTCTGAGTACTTACGAAGAGCACCCACGGTTGCAGCGTCCGATCATCCACTTCCTGGACTATCTCCTTGTCGGGTCGCTGACTGTGCCCGCCTAGCCAGGCGAGCGACGACTGGGCCAGGTGTCGCCACCTTGCCACACTCCACGAGTAGACCTCGCACCATCCTTCCATTGACCTCATGAAATATGTGAATTGGTTTTGCATAAAAGACTTGTCAAACGGATGCAAGTTTTCTTGGTCGTCTCCCTGCTCTCCATGTCTCATCATGGCACCGCCGGATGAGTTTTTCTTCACAAATAGTCAGTTCACGTTCACCGCATAAAAAAATTTTGAAATTCAGATGCCGGTTCAACAGAGTTCGGACTAAGATGAGCAGCTTGAGCTACTTGACTCATCATCCGACACTCCAGACAGAGGTATTCTGAGCTTGGAGTCGACCCTCTCTGGGTGAAAACTGGTTGCCAACACTCAGACTCGGTGAGCTACAACGAGGAGGTCCTGCCACACATCCGGAAGTGCTTCCCGCCGCTTCCTCTTCCAAAGCCAAAAACCGAGCTCGACACCTCAAATGGTATGGAGCTACAACTCACAAAGGAAGGAGCTCAAGGTGGTTGGGTATGCCTCTCCAAGGTGTTTTGTGAGTCTATTTATAGGCAAACTCTTGACCGAAGGTGAAATAGTCCTTTTGGCCTGCCAATGGCGGTCTCCACTTTTTTGTTAATGTTATTAACATCCCAAATTGACCTGCGGAAGGCGAAATCTTGCTGTTTTGGGAAGGTTATGGGCAGACCGTGACGGCGTGCAGACATCAGAATGCTCATGGATGAGATCTTCTTAACCAAGGCAAGTGCCCCAACTAAATGGTCGGGAACTGGCCAGGCCAGAAATCACTTGAGGTCGAAGCTCGCCTTGTGTGACTTTATCCCGACAGAACTCCCCTCAGAGTTGAGCTTGCTAGTCTTGGGCTTGCGAGATCAGTCCTGCTTGCCCTATCTGAGTCTGTCTAACTTCCTTTAGGCGTGAGTCATGCTGGGCTAGCCAAATTGAGGTTGTACACAATCACCACTTTTTGCGAGCTCGGTAGAGGTTGGAAAGAAATCATCCTAACCCGATTTAGCGAGTAACTGACTACAGCTCGGCATATTGGAGCGCGTTCTCCCAGCCCCTTCTATAAATACAGAGGGTAGGGTCTGCCTTCTTTATCTGGCACTCCTTTGTTGACCTGCTGCTTTTTCACGCTCGGAGGACTCGCTCGATTACACCTGATCAAATCGTGAAGAGCCTCGACGTCAGCATCATTGTACTTGAGGGAGTACTTCGAGAGCGAAAAAGCAGCAGGTCAACAAAGGAGTGTCAGATAAAGAAGGCAGACCCTACCCTCCGTATTTATAGAAGGGGTGGGGAGAACGCGCTCCAATATGCCGAGTTGCGATCAGTTACTCTCTAAATCGGGGTATGATGATTTACTTCCGACCTCTACCGAGCTCGCAAAGAACGGAGATTGTGTGCAACCCCAATTTGACGAGCCCAACCTAGCTCATGCCTAAAGGAAGTCAGACAGACTCAGACAGGGCAAGTAGGACCGATCTCGTACAACATACAATGATGTCGATGTCGAGGCTATTCTCGACCTGATCAATAAACTCCCTCTGAAGCGTCAACGAGGGTCAGGAGGCAATGAATCCGTAGAGGAGGAGAAGAAGAAGAAGAAGAAGAAGCTGAAGACGACTACGACGCCCCCTAACGAGGCGAGCCTTATTGTTGTGGTGGTGTTACTATGACGCGTGCCCCCCCTCAAGAGACCTTCGTTAGTTGGCGGCGCAGACTAGCTTCCCCTATATGTTCAACCCGCACCGACCGAGGTAGGTTAACCTACTCTTTCCCTTGCCACAAGTACAAGAGGAAGTGCCCTAATCTTTATGCCCAATGTGGTGCTGCAGCCTGCCGTCAACCCCGCCGTCGCAATTGCTCTGTCGAGTTCCCGGGGGAAGGACAGTGCGAGATCAAAAAAGATACGACTCTCCAAGGCCAAGAAATCGTCTCGTCGTTCCTAGTAAGGTCTTCAATTCCTCCAGTTCTTGTGGGATTATGGTTATTCGTTCTTCTCGCCTCGCAGTGCCTCCTTTTTACACTTTCCAGGGCGAGCCCATCAATGATGACGCGACAGTGTAAAGTGCGCACGACCTTTCTGTAGCTCGGATCCCACCACCGATTATTGTTGCTTCAGAGCCTTTTGCTCCCCCTCGATGCCTCGAGGCCGGCGAGTAAAGTCGCTCTGGCGCTAGCCGGAAGTCATCTGTGATGATGTCGCCTTGCCCTCAGAGGGAGGTGATGTGCTCTCGCAAAGTGAATGCTTAACCCTGGCTGGGTATCTCTTGCATTGTTGGGTTCCGATTTTTGCTGACATCTTTATTGCAGGTCTCAATTCTCCCGCCTCGCATGAGCTTTCATTGCTAGGGATCCCTCCAGGGCCAATACCCCCTCGGTTGTTAAGTCATCTTCGCGAGCTGACGGCGGGTCCGCGGGTTGAGAGTGCTGACTGCAGTACTCGTTTACTCGTGGTCACCGCATCTCATGATTCTGCTATCTCTGTCGTGCCCCCGCTCGAGACTAAACGAGAACTCGACCTGCTCCGATATTGCATGGAGGTGGCGGAAAGCTACAACGCGCAGTTAGATGGCAAATACAGACTCTTCCTGTGGATGCTAGACACTAAGGAGAGGATATACGAACTACATGCTTGTCTCGCTTACGTCAAGATGGTCGAACACACTGTGTTGTGAACTTCATCGACCATTACTTTACGAACCCGCTGACCATCGTTGCTGAGTTCAAAGTGCCCGAGGCACGGTATATACCGAAAGTCTTCTTAACGAAGGGACCCATGCCCGACAAGAGCATCAACACCTTTTTTTGTTGATGTGCTCGCATATCCCCTAGCCAACTTCCAATCTGGGTTGAGCCGCCCCTTGTGACCCGAGCTGAAACGGGTGTTTAAGTACTTTGGGTTGGTCCCAACGCAGATCAACTCTAATGGCACTGACACCTTGGTTGCCTTCGCGTGCTATATGCGCAGGGAGGGGATCGAGTTCAATCTCACCACCTTCCGAAAAATTCTGACCCAGAAGGCAGCCAACGACGGCGTCGTCTTCTTCTCCAGCACCTGCGTCAAGATTATGGAGACCTAAACAAGGTACATCACATGACAGACAAGTTCGTCTTTGTGCGGGGCTCGCTCGGTACGTTGTAGTTCGCACCTATTCAGAGAAGTGAGTGTGTGTACAAAGTGCCTTGCGTGGAGGGTGATGCTCTCGCCCTCCACTATATTCTAAAAGGATGGAGTTCGACGTCCTATACCTGTGACGACGTCTATACCAACTTGCCTTCATTATGCCCGGAACAGGCTTGAACTCGCTAATTTCTTGCTTATTAGAACCCGGTTAAGAATTAATCGATGCTTAACATGTATTTTGCATGTGTGTGAACCCTTTTTGAGCACATACCATCAACACTTGCGGGGGCACCTACCAGCAAGACTCTTGCTTCGCGCCCTGCCGAGGTCATCGTGGTATGTGTCGGCGGCTCCTCATATGCACTAGCCAAATGGAAATAAAAGGTTCACCATGTGGTCGCCCCCTCGTCCGAGCCAATGAAGAATAAGTCCAAAATCGGCGGGGCAAGCACCGCTGCCACCGGGAAGCTGGAGGTGGCCTGACACCCACCTTAACTATGGGTTGGGGATGCGCACCGAGGATCTAGAAGGCGGCCTCCTCCAGTGATATGAGGGGATGCATTTGGTGAGCCTGATCTCACGGTTGACCCGCTGGTAAGTGGATGAGGACCCAAACAATGATGCCTTTAATGTCATGTTCGGTCGTTACGGGTGGGAGGATGAGGCGGGTGCTGGCGAGCACCTATGTCCACGAGCTGGCCAACCGCGACAGTCGATCTACACTTCGCACCGCCAAACTCTTCCACTATAAAGCAAAGCAAGCCCTCAGTTGACCCGCAAACTGGCGGCGACCTCCGACGCACTTGACGCCACCAAGGAGAAGCTGGCGAAAGCCAACGTCGAGCTCGTGGTCGTCTGAGGTACCTCCTTGCCTGCCCAAAATAAGGTACCTTCTTTTTCATTTGATCTGCACTGCCTTTCTAGTTTATTGTCACCTCAGTCTCAGTCTTTTGCAGGATGTTGAGCTCGTGTGAGCCGAACAGATCTCTAAGTTGAAGGAGGAGATGAGGGATTCCCGAAGCAACAATGACTACCTCGTCAACCGCCTTAGAGAGGTGGAGTCCAACTTGCTAGAGTGTCAGCGTCATGCCGTCGACAAATCCTCCAACGCAGCTCCTCCTCCTGGTCATGTCATTGTGGAAACAAGGAGACTCGTTGTGACCATTGTCAGACACATGTTCAAGCGCCTCCGACAGCAAGGTGCCTTGAATGAGAAGGAGTTGGCGACCACTCCAGAGTTGATGATTCCAGAGATCTTTACAGTGCCAGCGAGCTCTCCAAAGGCGAGTTGCGATAAGGAGGAACGAGGAGAATGAGTTACTGTCTTCTTTAGCTATTTTTCTTTATTGTTCGGCGTACTCGCCTATTTATGTGATTGAACACTTAATCTGAGTGCACTCGCTCGCCTTACTCAAACGTTTTTGGTTAGGCTTTAAGTATTTTGCCTCGCTTTGGGCTAGGCTCCCGAGCATCCGTTCTCGCCTCACACTGATATAAATTGTATTAGAATCCCAAACTCAACTGTGTGTATATACGCAGGGCAACTCCCTGGAGCGAGCTCGCCACAACTTGCGCTTTAGTATTCTTTTAGTCCAATCATCTTGCGAGCTCCCCACCTCACACCTCGCCCTCCTTTTAAGGCGTGAGACGAGTTCGAAGAATTCTTTTACCATCTACATACCAATCTGACCTTTCCACCCTGATCTTTAGTGTCTAGGGGTGGACTTCCCCCTTAAGAGGACAAGTAGTTGGTATATATGAGAGGAGCTCGTACAAGGAACTTAGGCTATGACAACAACACAACTCGAGGTCTTCTACTCACTAGAGGGGCAAGTAATCAGTATGCATGAGAGGAGCTTGTGCAGGGACCCAAGCTACGACAACAATATAACTTGAGGTCTTTTACACACTCGGGGGGGGGGGGGGGCAAGTAGCCAGGATGCATGAGAGGAGCTCGTGTAGGGCCCCGGCCTATGGAAACAACACGAATATAGGTCTTCTACTCGGTCGAGGAGGCTAGTAGTCGGTATGCATAAGAGGAGCTCGTGTAGGGAACCAAACTATGACAATAACACAACTCAAGATCTTCTACTCACTCGAGGTGGGAAGTAGTCGGTATGTAAGAGAGGAGCTTGTGAAGGGACCCGGACTATGACAACAACGCGTACAACTCGAGGTCTTTTACTCACTTGATGGGCAAGTAGCTGGATGCAGGAGAGGAGCTCGTGAAATGACCCGTACTTTGACAACAACACAACTCAAGGTCTTCTACTCACTCGCGGGGGCTAGTAGCCGGTACACAGAAGAGGAGTCCGTGGAGGGACCTGTACTACAACAACAACATAGTTCAAGGTCTTATACTCACTTGAGGAGATAAGTAGCTAGTATGTAGGAGAGAAGCTTGTGTAGGGTCCCGGACAACAAAGACAACACGACTCGAGGTCTTCTACTCACTCGAGGTGGCAAAGTAGTCGTTATGTAGGAGAGGAGCTCGTGTGGGGACCCAGACTACTACAACAACATATATAACTCGAGGTCTTTCACTCACTCGAGAGAGCAAGTAGCCGAGATGCATGAGAGGAGCTTGTGCAAGGACCTGGATTACGGCAACAACACAGCTCGAGGTCTTCCACTCACTCAATGGAGTAAATAGCAGGTATGCGGGAGATGAGCTCGTGCATGGACCAGGACTATGACAACAATACAAATCTAAGTCTTTTACTCACTTAGTGGGGCAAGTAGCTGGTATGTAGAAGGTGAGCTCGAGCAGGGACCCAGTCTATGACAACAACATGTACAACTCAATATCTTTTACTCACTCGAGGGGCAAGTAGTCAGGATGTAGGGGAGGATCTTGAGCAGGGACCCATACTACAGTAACAACATAACTCAAGGTCTTCTACTCACTCGACGAGGGAAGTAGTCGATATGCAGGAGAGAAGCTAGTGCAAGGGCCTGAACCATGACAACAACATAGCTCAAGGTATAACAGCCTAATGACAGAATGGGAAATTATTAGGTGACACGGCCTGGGACACGGGCATGTCCCAGGGCGTGTCCTGCTCGGGTTGAGTAGATGGGCGCGTGGTCGACGAAATTCGTTCGACGAATTTTCGGGAGGTACACGCCTGTGACACGGGCATGTCGGGGGCGTGGCCCAGGGCATGTCCTCCCCTGGTCGACGACTCTCTCTAGATCGACGAACTGCGCTTGACAATCGTCGGGTAGAGGGTACACGACCTGTGACACGGGCGTGTCACAGGGCGTGTCCTGCCATACTCGAGTAGTTCTTGTGTAGGTCAAAATGTACTCGACTAATTGGAAAAGTACTCGAGTAAGAGGGGGTGACACGGGCGTGTCATCTGTGACACGGGCGTGTCCTTTCTGGGTACTCGAGTAGTTGGTTTTTTCTCGAGCAGGTCTCGAGTGGGTTACACGCCCCGTGTTATGGGCGTGACTGGTCTGTCACGGGCGTGATATGGGCGTGTCACCTTGGCGTGGATAAGTTTGGATAAGGCGGTTCATGCACCGCTTAGGGGACACGACCTGTGACACAGGCGTGTCAGACCCAAGAGAACTGTTTTCAGGAAATTTTCTGGCCGTTCCTTTTCTTCCTATGGGATCTGATGGTTCGGATTTCTCCTTGCTGTTATATGGCCGAGAAATGAGGATTGTCTCCTCATTTTCTTCTTCTTTTTCTTCTTATTCTAAGGGAAAGAAAGGCTAAGGGAAGGAAAGGAGGAAGGAGGAAATCCGCTGCTGGAGGAGCTACAGAGTGTGGATTGAAGATCCGAGTTTGGATTTGTGGAGGCAACACTTAGACAGTGATTTCCATCAGGCTGATTCATGGCTCCGAAACGATCTTTAAGGGTAACGATCTCCTTCTTGGACATCGAAGTCCTCTCTTTATGCATGTGCGTGGAATCCTCCACCAAGAGGTGAATTTCGGAAGTGATTCCTTGGTTGAGTCTGCATCTGGAGCCGAAAGTGTGGAGTACGACATAGGCATGTTGTGTGAAACCGATCTGGACGGGTAGTCTGGATTGGTGATGATCATGGGTAAACCGGAGAAGACTCCGTGGATTTGATGCTATGAAAGATTTATGCTTTGATTGCATGATTGTGTATGGATGAATGAATATTGGTTATGGCTGGATGGAGGCTTTGAATAAGCTCCTGGTTGTAGCGAGAGATCATTGGTAGCATGCTCGGGAAGCGAGCACCCGACCTGCTACACCACGAAGGTGGGTTGATCTAGATAGAGCAAGGATCGATGGGCGATAGTGTCCGGGAAGCGAGTACCCGGCTTGCTGCACTACAAAGTGTGGGTCGATCTGGGTTCGGTTGAGAGATTGATGGGTGACAGTGTCCGTGGAGCGAGCACCCGGCCTGCTGCACCACAACGTGTGGGTCGATCTGGTTTGGTTGGTAATGTTTCAGGTGCCCTGAGCGTACAGAGCATTGGGTGGATACCAACGTTTGTGATATAATTGTGGTTGCTGGATTGATATGGTTGTGGTTGCTAGATTGCTAAAGAGATTATGATATGACAATGCATACAGGAAAGGAAACACTACCCTGGGTAAGGGGTAGGGTCATTATAAGTGGTCAGCTAATGCTGACCGTTACTTTGTTTTCTGTTTGGATTGGATGGCTAATTGCAGGTGCTGCTGCTTAAATCGAAATGAGCGGAATGGAGGATTGCTGCTAAAGGCCCTTGAAGGCCGTGCAAATCGTGGTTGGATTTCATGTGTGGCCGGTCTGCGTGCCGATGTACGAAAATGTAGTTGTGCAAAGAGAAATTTGTAAGGCCTTAAGGCCAGTGTGTGTGAGTTGTATACATTCCTGGTTTGAATATATAAATGTGGAGTTTATATAGTAGTGGACATTCTCTGAGTTGAGTTCATGTTAACGTAAAATGCTGCGCTAGAATGGATTGAGTTAGGATGCGAGTAGATTTTGATTTCCACAAGTAATTCCGCCGCTTGTCTGTGACATATGGCGTGGGGCCCCGGCCGGACCCACCGTTATATGTCATGTGACGAGTGAGGGCATTACAAAGTGGTATCAGAGGGAGGTTGAGATTGTTTGAGAGAAGAGAACATGATTGAACTCACGAATGCCCACTAGGAATGTATTTCATGTACGTGAAATGCTTGAGTGTGTAGGCAATGTATAATTATCGTTATGAAATGGATACTTAATGGTGTTTTGTACATTGCTAGATGGCGAGGAGTGGTGCTGGGCAGTCGGAGCCCCAGCGATCGTATGAGAGTGCAACACTCGTTGAAGTGCCTACGCCTCCTTCGGCGGAGACCATACGGGTGGTGACGACGACAGTGCTTGCGGTGTTACAGGCACAGCCTATTGGACAGACAAGGCCTGCATGGGTGCCAGTATGGCCTGGTGCAAGACAAGAGCCCGTGAAAGCTGAGGTGGATGAGCAAGTAGCGGGTGAGCAATTGAAGCGATTTATGGCAGGTCCCCCAACGCATGCGGAGGATTGGTGTGTGAGAGTGAAGATAATTTTGACCACAATGAAAGGGACCTTAGCCACTTTCTTGCTGGAAAGAGATGCAAGAAAATTGTGGGAATACGTGCGGGCACTAGAGACGCCAAAATGTAACGTTTCGCAATCGGAACAGTCGATGTTTGGGCGCCGAGAGAGGAAAAGGTTCAAACCTGCCAAAGTAAGCCCGTTGACCGTACCTTCGGGGGCAACGTATGGACAAAAACGTGTTGAGACTCGTACATGTTTTTATTGTGGGAAGTTGGGGCATATAGCCCATCACTGTTGGGACAAGAAGAGGAGCTTGGCGGTGGAAAAATAGGAATTTAAAGTTCCGCAGTCAGAACAGTTGGAGTTTAAGAGACAAGAGAAGAAAAAGTTCAGGACTAAACCAACTTCGTCTACTGTTTCATCTGGGGCAACCTATGGGCAAGAACGAAGTGAAACACGCACATGTTTTAAGTGCGAAAAGCCGGGACATATCACCCGTGATTATTGGAGCGGCCCTGCTAAAAGTGAGAAAAATACAGGTGCGTCTTATGAAGAAAAAGGTAAAGCAGTGGCCGAGTCATCTGCATCCCAGACGCCACTGTGATTGTATTAGTGTACGCGCCACAAAACTTAATTGGTGTAGGACAGTTGCTGATCCGAGTAACTTGTATCCCTTTGGTGATGTATATTGATGTGGTATAAACGAAACAAATGACCTCTGTGATGCCGCCTTAGAATATGTTTATGGCTAGATGATGTTTGGATACATGGTTAGAGTTATGAAGACTATATGTCCATGGTTGGATATCAAGATATGTGAATACTGGTGTAGAGAAGGTATGAATACTGAAATGGTTGTGTGTGTAATGTGATTTTGACTAATGGAATATGATGTATTTGGTGATATATCATTTGCGTGCATTTTGTGGCTGAATGTGCATCGATGGGAGTTAGGGAGGTATGTATGTGTTGTATGTACTGTTTAGTTGGCCTTAAGTCCTTACAGATTTCTCTTTGCACAACTACAATTTCGTACATCGGCACGCAGACCGACCACATATGAAATCCAACCACGATTCACACGGCCTTCAAGGGCCTTTAGCAGTAATCCTCCATTTCGCTCATTTCAATTCAAACAACAGCACCAACAATTAGCAATCCAATCCAAACAGAAAACAAAGTAACGGTCAGCATTAGCTGACCACTTATAACGACCCTACCCCTTACCCGGGGCAGTGGTTCCTTTCCTGTATGCATTGTCATATCATAATCTCTTTAGCAATCTAGCAACCACAACCATATCAATCTAGCAACCACAACCATATCACAAACGTTGGTATCCACCCAACGCTTCGAGCGCTCAGGGCACCTGAAACATTACTAACCAAACCAGATCGACCCACACGTTGTGGTGCAGCAGGTCCGGGTGCTCGCTCCCCGGACAGTGTCACCCATCGATCTCTTAACCGAACCCAGATCGACCCACACTTTGTAGTACAGCAAGTCGGGTACTCGCTTCCCGGACACTGCCGCCCATCGATCCTTGCTCTATCTAGATCAACCAACCTATGTGGTGTAGCAGGTCGGGTGCTCGCTTCCCGAGCATGCTACCAATGATCTCTCGCTACAACCAGGAGCTTTTTCCAAGCCTCCATCCAGCCATAACCAATATTCATTCATCCATACACAACCATGTAATCAAAGCATAAACCTTTCATAGCATCAAATCCACGGAGTCTTCTCCGATTTACCCATGATCATCACCAATCCAGACTACCCGTCCAGATGGCTTCACACAACATGCATATGTCGTACTCCACACTTCCGGCAATAGATGCAGACTCAACCAAGGAATCACTTTCGAAATCCACCTCTTGGTGGAGGATTCCACGCACATGCATAAAGAGAGGACTTCGATGTCCAAGAAGGAGATCGTTACCCTTGAAGATCGCTTCAGAGCCATGAATCGGACTGATCGAAATCACCGTCTCAGCCTTGCCTCCACAAATCCGAACTCGGATCTTCAATCCACACTCCGCAGCTCTTCCAGCAGCGGATTTCCTCCTTCCTCCTCTCCTTCCCTTGGCCTTTCTCTCCCTTGGAATGAGAAGAAGAAGAAGATGATGAAAACAAGGAGATAATCCTCATTTCTCGGCCATATAACAGCAAGGAGAAATCCAAACCATCAGATCCCATAGGAAGAAAAGGAATGACCAGAAAATTTCCTGAAAATAGTTCTTTCGGGTCTAACACGCCCTGTGACACGCCCGTGTCACAGGCCGTGTCCCCTAAGCGGTGCACGAACCGCCTTATCCAAACTTATCCACGCCAAGGTGACACGTCCATGTCACACCCATGTCAGCCCAGTCATGCCAGTGACACGGGGCGTGTAACCCACTCGAGACCTACTCGAGAGAAAACCAACTACTCGAGTACCCAGAAAGGACACGCCCGTGTCACCCCCTCTTACTCGAGTACTTTTCCACTTACTCGAGTACATTTCGACCTACACAAGAACTACTCGAGTATAACGGGACACACCCTGTGACACGCCCATGTCACAGGCCGTGTACCCTCTACCCGACGATCGTCAGGCGCAGTTCGTCGACCTAGAGAGAGTCGTCGACCAGGGGAGGACACGCCCTGGGTCACGCCCCCGACACACCCGTGTCACGGGCGTGGACATTCTCTGAGTTGAGTTCATGATAACGTAAAATGCCGCGCTAGAATGGATTGAGTTAAGATGCGAGTAGATATTGAGTTTCACAAGTAATTCCGCCGCTTGTTTGTGACATATGGCGTGGGGCCCCGGCCGGACCCACCGTTATATGTCATGTGACGGGTGGGGGCATTACACAAGGTCTCTACTCACTTGAAGGGGCAAGTAGCTGGTATGCAGAGGAATAAACTCGTGCAGGGACCCGTGTTAGAATACGCCCTCAACATCTTTTGGTTTGAGAATAACAAATCCTAGTTTGTAATTGTTCACATTTGTTATATGTTTATAAGATACAGGAACTACCAGATACGTACCTCATGAAAGAACAAAGGAGTCAAAGTTTTGTTAATACCGTGTGCGGTATCGCTATCGCAGGCGCTATCGCTGGCAAAAGCACCCAACCGTAGAAGGAAACTGCCTGAGAAGGAAAGTCCTACTGTCAGACAGTACTGGTACCGCCAGGCGGTACTACTACCGCCAGGCAGTACAACTATCGCGTAGCGATGACCTTATGGAAGGTCCAGTTTTGGAAAAATTAGAGACCAAAAATGCTTGTTTCCAAAGTTTAAAAGTTTCATAGCTTGGACGAAGAAAGTTTCTTAAAATAGAGGTTGTAAAAAATAGAGATTTTAAGAGAGAGAGAACACTACCTAAAGTAGTTCTCATCGGGCGGCACTGCTACCGCAGACGAAACAACTGAGGCCTATTTAAAGAGCGGCTCCTCTCCTTCTGTGATGATTGATACCTCATCTATCAAAGCCACAACTCAGAATATCTTAAGAGAGATTCATCTCTAGACCATTAAGAGAAATCCATTGGGCAAACACAAAGGTCTAAAGGTGTTCCTGAAGGGAAAGTGTTATCATGCTTATTCAACATGAAGGACGAACATACCAAGAACGCCAATGTTGACATCACCTTCATCTACACCGTTAGAATTCCCTGTGGATTTTTCTCTTGCTTATTTTATTATTATGTAATCTTTTATCCTTTTGTAACTTGAGTGGAGAAATCATTCAAAGAGAACGTCGAATTCCGAGAAGGATTCCGTAGTAAATTCGTCGCAGGTTGGGGAGACAAAGTCTTGCGAGACTTAGGGGGCAAAATCATCTGCTGCAAACATCACTTTCCTGGGAGGATTCTGTGAATTCGCCACGTGTGGTGACGACTAGGTCTTGGGTAGATCTAGCGGTGGTCCGAGGCCTTATCTGGGAGAGATAGGCTAGAACTCACCTGATGCAGCAAGCCCAGAGCCGCCCCGCTCTGGCGACCATCATAGCCCAGCAAGAGGCCCACGAACTAGCGGCCAACTACCGGTCTGCAGTCCAAGCACCCCACCCATGACCGCACCTATTCTCAGCGCGACGGGATGTTGAGGCAAGGTCTCGAACCCAGCACCCTTGATAAATCCCCCCTCCCACCCCCGCGTGCGCGTGCCCGCACGACCAGATGTGCGTGCACCCACGAGACCTGGAGTGCACGCCGGCGTGGTACGCAGATCAACAACGGCTGACCGCATCCGCACCGCTCGGCCCCGGGAGCGTTAGGCGCCTCCCTCGGGCGCATTAGCACCTCCTCCCGCTCCTCCTCGGAGCCCCATTTTTCAATATATTAATTACCTGAGTTCGTAGGGCACCGCCATCCGACGTCTTCGGCCTTTCACCGATTGTCTTTATGCACACAATAGATGAAAAAAAAATCTTTGTCTTCTTAGCTTGCACCAACCTTTGGCAACAAATGATTTATGGGGCAATTGATGAGGATGAAACCTCATTTTTAGGTTTAGGGGTGCAATTACCCCCCCCCCCCCCCCCCCCCCCACCATGATCACCCCCATAAGGGGACATCATGTCTTTGACCGGTCAACCATTTCCCATGGTCTCCTCCACAATAGGAGGATCATGGGGGGGGGGGGGGGGGTCACTTTCAATAACTACCGCCGCCGGCCGGCTGCCTCCACCAGTAACCATCCGCTAACCACCAAGTTAGTGTGTGGGGGGGGGGGGGGATGTAATCATTAAATGAATAATCCCATAAACTATGAAATTAATGTTTATATAGATGGTTACGGTGTGCGGATAACCGCATAACCACCGTAACCACCTCCTGGATGTTATAAAGGAGCCCCAAGCCTCCATATTAGGCACCTTTTTTGCTCCCTCAGTCTTCTTCTTCCTCAGGCCAGAGCTTCGCTGAACTCCTCCCTCAGATCATCTTCAAGCTGCCTACGAGCCAGAGGAACGCCCAAGTCCCCAAGTGGGCAGAGAAGGGAAGAAAACGACCATCACCAGCACTCAAGCACACCAACGACCAAGCATCATCCAGCACTCCCTCGGCACAGCCTGTTGCCCGTTGCGAGTCAGAAATTCTCTCTCACCACCAAGTTGTAACGAGAAGCGGCCTGTCGCTCTCGATTCTCCAAGCATATTATAACTGCAAGCTGATAGTGAATTTTGACCGGCACAGATCCGGTCACGTGGTTTTTTTATCCAGTTGAGGGGCTTTTCCACGTTAAAACCTCTTGTGTCAATTTTCTATTTTCATTGACTGTGTGCGCGCTCGACCATCCCGCGAGCTAAGACGGTCCAGTTTATTCGGGTCCGACCGAAACGCCGAATTAGTCCGCAACAGGGCGAATCAACAAATGTTCAGTTTTTGAGGTATTGCTCATGCGCCGACACAAACTCCGGGTGCAACACCGTGAGCTCGGGGCGAGACACGGCCAACCTGGGGTGCGGAGGCGGCGAGACCGGGGTGCACCTCACGCCTCATCTTCCCTATCCAATTTCTCGGTTCCTTTTCAGTTTTTATTTTTTTCCCGCCCCTGTAATCCCACGATTCCTGTTCATCCTCCCAGCGCACGATTTCTCCACTGTTCCCCTTCTTCCAGCTCCCGTAACCGCAAGTCCACCGCTCACCTCCGCCGGAGAAGCCTTCCCCGCTCGATCCCTTCCTCGCTAGCCTCCTATTCCACTTCTCCCTCGCTAGAAAGCCGCAAGCAGTGCCCCTATCGCTGCCCCCAGACGCGTCCTGCCCCGCCAATCCCACTGCTCATTTCTCGGCTCGAGCCGCACGGAACATCCCCCTTTCTTCCTCCAGATAAATCGAAACCTCTCAGGTTCAGCCCGAGCATCCTGCCTCAACCCTGGCGTGTTTCCTCCATCAAATCGCAAACCATTTCTCCTCCACTGTATTTCTTCCTCCCGCCACATCTCCTGTTGTCGACCCTTCACCAAATCTCTATAGCAGTTCCTCCTTAGTCCCTCCACCGCCCACTGGTTTTCCTTCTCCATTTCCTGTCGTGGAGCCACCTGCAACACTTCTCATTTCTCTATCGAGCAACGACAACCTAAATCATTAACAGCCACACCTCCCTATCCCAATATCAACAGCAGCCACATCTTCCCCATTTTTTGAATTTGACACAACCATATCCATGGTCTCGTGGAGCCATGACTGCCGCCATTACCAGATCTCATTGCCGCTTGAGTATCAATTTGATGTG
Organism: Platanthera guangdongensis; assembly: GCA_039583875.1. Taxonomy (NCBI): domain Eukaryota; kingdom Viridiplantae; phylum Streptophyta; class Magnoliopsida; order Asparagales; family Orchidaceae; genus Platanthera; species Platanthera guangdongensis. Next base: position 2,730,745 of record CM077152.1, on the reverse strand, counting down.
CTGTTTTATTTTTCTATATCAAGTATTGTAGGATATTATATGTTTGCTTGAGTATCATAATTGCTAGTGTTTTGTTCTATTTCTTGTATTCTATAAAACTTCTTTGTGCAAGTTGTAGTGAAAAACACCACTTGTGTGAGTGACCGTGAATATTTGCTTGCGTGTCGGAAAAAATTCAAAGTTCACATTGTGTGCACGTGCCAATTAATATAATTTAATTTTTCTAATATTTAGGTCCGGCTTGGTCCCGTCATTTCACATTTTCATGCAGTGTTGCATTAGTGTATCACATCATTCATTTTCACATAGGCGCCCGTCCTGTGTCATTAAGAATCTAGTCTGTACTCCCAAACATAGGTAGCAACACTAGCTTTTCAATCTAAAATCTTTTGACCAACTAAGTATATATATTTTTTCCATTTTTACATTGGTTCAACATCAATTTTACATTACTAGTTTACTACAATACATAATTGAATCTGAAGTGCACCATGGAACCCACACCATGAAATCGTCAGATGAGTTTCTGTGGAACACTTGCAACACCAATTCGGTCGTTCTTAAGAAAAGCTACTTTCATCAAGCATGAAGCAATCCCCCTTTAAGTCAATTAATACAGCCCCATTGCAATTATTGGTATCGCGCCTGTGGTTTTCTCCATTCCACGTCATGCACCAAGTATTTTCTTCAAAAGTTTAGGTCGTCGAGTTGTTCCTTCTTTTGTAAGCTTTTCACGATCATAAAATCAACCGTGAAAATGATGGGGATTGCGAACACATTGGCCTACACGACGATCGGAGCCGTTCTTTTTTATGTGGATCGACATTCCAAGATTTTTATTATTTTTTTGTATTTTTTGAATTTTATTTCATGTATTTTGTGGGTCGCCATGATCGAAGAATCATGACTGTCCATGATGTTCCCGTAGTCTGCAAATAGAGACAGATGGTTCAATTTGAAGGCATTAAAAGATTGAGTGAAGAAGAGAATCATTTTTTCGATCACCCGATGCCATGGCTGGAAAATCCAAGTGCCGAAGTTTGTAAGTTTTCCCCACCCCTCCCCTCTCTATCTTCCCGGTTACCCCCTACTTCCCATATTCCTTCATTTGGCTGGCCTTCCCCACTCCCTCCTTCACCAAAGGAACCAACCAACCCACTCCTACCCCAAAAGTTTTCTAAATACTCCACTTTGAATTTTCCGACTGTTGAAGCCCGAAAATTGGTTCATCTGAGTTCAGAGCATGAGGGAGTAGCTTGAGTTACTTAATTCATACTCGGACACCTAAAATTGAGTATTCTGAGCCTATATCTAACCCTCATCGATTGAAGATTTAAATGCTTATACACAGATTCGTGAGCTGCAACGAGGGGGTCCCGCCACACCCTCGGAAGTTCATTTTTTTACAACCCTACATAAACCAAAAGCTGAGCTCGACACCTCAGACGATACAGAGAAAAAGCTCAGAAGGTGCGAGCTCTAAGGGGGGGTGGGTATTCCTTTTCTGAGGTGCTATGAGGTCTTATTTACTGGCAAAATATCCTGGGGGTTTGTTGGTCTTATTGGTCTTCGGGTTGCAGCTGCCTCTGCCATAGCCAAAATATTATTCTCAAACCAAGATGATTTGCTCATAGCCGGCCCTGCCTTAATGAGATTACTATTCCTAGACCCAGATGGTCTGTAGATAACCATTTTAGCCCTCACGAGATTATCACTCAAAAATCTAGCTTAATGATGTGATCTTGGAGAGGAATCCTCCAAGGGGAGGGCCAGCGGTTAGGAGGGAGAGAATAGGGGAAAGAGGAAATGAGAAGAACTAGGAAACAACCCTAAAATTTCATTCATCCAAAGATAAACCGTAATACAAGCATACAACACCGTTTATAGTAGCAGAGTATGAATAACAAAAGACGATATGCAAATAGTAAAAACTAATACAACATCGAAATAGGAATAATCAAGTAGATCGAGCATCCGCGGTCTCTTCCACGATAGGTGGGCTACTGTCCGCCGCCTTCCTGCACGTGTAGACCCGCCACAACGTCTCTTTGGCGTGCACGTTCGTAACACTTAAACTATTGTGGTCTATCTTGTATTTAGATTTATAAAGCAAATTATTATTGCAAGTTAAACTTCGTCGGAATTGAGTCTGCATTTAGTAATCATTCATTATTCTTCCGTCATAGGACTGCTTCGTCGGAAATTCTTTCCTTATGATGAATTTTTCAGTTGTAAATTTACAGTCTATTGTTTCAAATTCAATTTTAGTTATCACATCTTCTTGAAACATAAGGTTTCCCCATAATGTTATATGCCTTTTTTTATTCAACTGCTTACAAGTGCATGTTTATCAGTTGGAACTTAAGAGGACATGCTTACCTCTAATATGGTTGACGACAAATGAATATTGATGGTGTAATTTTTTTTGAAGGACATAATGAGGGTCTTCAATTGGTCTTATAAGTTCATCCAGAAGATGCCGTGCACAGGTTCATATGCAAGGGCTGCAAGCTGGATCGTTGTGAGATTATAATTGTTATAGTTGAATACACATTCATTCCCACAAATTTTACTTCTCTTAATACATTACCTTCTTGTCCAGGTTGACCATGGCATTTCTTCTAGACATAGTTATAGCTGGCATCATAGGTTGGTAATTATATACCAAAAGACACAATTTAGCTCAAGCATTCCCCAGGCGGCTCTTCCACCAAAAAGCTTATTGTGTGAAAGCTCCATGAAGAAGCTTGAAGATGTTTTGGAAGAGGATTGCGTAGATCGAGCGTGGGAAGCTTTTTCTAGATACATGTGCTTACATGGTTTTCCCAAGCAATCAGTGTTGAAAAAAATGGTTATCTTGATGACCCGCTCATTAAGTTCGCGCTGGCTTCTTAGAGCATACAAATTACTGCTTGCGGTTGCACGTAAGACTCCACATCTTCTTGATTACGAGTCTCTGACTAGGTTAGCTCTCATTCTGGCTAGAAATCAAATGCCAGTTCCTGCCTCCACATTAATCAGGATTGCATTAGGCAAATTCAAATTTCCATCATTGGATATACTTAACACCATGTTTCTTCATTTGGTTAAGTCAGATATTGGATCATACCTTGCATCTAATATCTTGATAGAGATTTGTGAACAGTCCTTCCATCAGAAACAAGATACAAGAGTTTCTAAGAAATCCAAGCTCTTAAACCCAAATGTTACCATGTTCAACCTTGTATTGAATTCATGCTCAAAATTTGGGTCTTCTCAGCAGGCTCTGCTAATAATTAAATTGATGTCACAAATAGGAGTGGCCGCTGATGCGAATTCGATTGTTATCTTTGCTCGAATATATGATACGGTTGGGCAACGTGATGAACTGATCAGATTAAAAATGATTGTTGATAATGTTTCGTTTATGCCAAGCCATTATTGTCAGTTTTATGATAGTTTGTTGAGCTTGCATTTCAAATATAATGATCTTGATGCTGCTGTGAAGCTTGTTCTTGATTTGTATAATCAATCAAACTGCACTAAATGTGGCGATAATTTAAATGCATTAAAAAATGGGAAAAGAAAACCTTGCTCCCTCCAAATTGGATCAGACAATCTGACCGTGGGATACAAACTCTTGGTTGAACCTGAACTGTTGGGGGGTGATTTCATTTTTGATTCAGCAGTTCAATCTGGTCTGGTTTTGTTCTCTGATGGAAAGCTTTTACCGAGCACAAAGTCCCTGGCAAAGCTTATAAGCGGATTGATTAAAGAGACAAGAGTTGGTGAAGTTTCGAATCTTCTAATTGGCATTGAGAAGAAAATTGGTATAAAAGAAGGCAAGTTTAGCACATCAGTTTTAATTGCATGTATACAGTTGGATTTGTTAGAGATTGCCCATGATGTTTTAGATGATTTGGATTTAGCTGGAATATCTGTTGAGATCAGTTTGTATAAATCACTCTTTCAAGCCTATTGCAAGCAAAACCTCTTTGAGGAGTCTAAAGTTCTGCTTAAACAGATGCGTAAAAAGGGTCTATTTGGAAGCTTATCCGATGAAGAAGCTATGCACTCTTGTCTTTCTGGAAACTGCATCATCAAACCTCTTGATAAGAATGGAGATATTTCAGCGGATAAAACATTCTTGGCAGGGCATCTATATAGAGAGATTAGGGAAGGGGACATGGTCTGTCAATTGGTTTATGAGTTTAATAGTACAATTCTATTCTTTTGCAACGCCAGTATGATGGAAGATGCCATTAGAACTGTGAAGAGGATGCAACAAAAAAATATCCAGCCGACAATCCAGACATTCAGTTATCTATTAAATGGGTATTCTTCTTTGAAGATGTATCGCCAAATCGCAATTTTTTGGGGAGAAATTAAGAGAAGATTGGAAGATGGGGTGTCGCCTATTGATCGAGATTTGTTGGACTGTTTTCTTATGAATTTCCTTAGAGGTGGGTATTTTAAGAGTGCTGTGGAGATTGCTAATTACATGACGAGGTATGATATTTTTGCTGACAAGTGGAAATATAAGAATGAATTCTTAAAGTTCCACAAAAATTTGTACCGGAATTTAAAAACTGCACATGCAAAGACAGATGCTCAGAGGATGAGGTTTGAGAATGTCCAAGCCTTTAGAAAATGGGTGAATATTGCTAGATTGTAGGAAGGATTTCACTGTAGATGCTGCTTAAGTCTGCCTTTGATCATCACCTAATACTTCCAGAGGATGTTGTGCAAGAATTTGCAGTAACTATTATTTGCATTCCTTTAGTTAATGAAATCTATCAGAATTCGAGAACATGTAAATTTCTATTTGTTCCTTACCGTTAAGGCTCTGATGATCCAAGAGGATTACCATCTTAATCACTTTCAATTGATGCTGTGATCGATAGGATTGAGGCTAAAAAAAGTTCTAGTGCCGTTGGGTATCCACAAACAAGCAACAACTACAAGCGAAAAATGAAGTTGCAACCAACAATGCAACATGGTGAATTGTGAAGTCGGGTACCTCACCAGTTGATCAACAGCCAATTTACTTTTTTCACAATCCCTCAAACTACGGTCAGATACATAAAAAGGTAATATCTTGTCATGTATTAATTGCGTGAGATTCTCCTTGGAAGTTGTGGGACCTTATCTTCATTGTGTATGTCATGCGTCGCTCAAATGTTTTTTTAATGCGTCTCTTTTTCTTGCTTCTCCTTTCTCATCGATGCATGCATTGTTTCTTTGAGCAAGTATATTTTACAGGAATGGAACTACAGTATCCTGCCTGTTTTCTGTTATTTTGTTTGGCTTTGTTGGTGACTTGTGTCAACTGCTTCTTTACTAACTGCACCATGCCTGTCAAAAAATTATTGAGGCTCGTGTTCTTTTGTTTATGAGAACTTTTCTCTTGAGCCCATATGTTATATTATAAAGTTCAATGCGGAAAAACTGGGGTTAGGCCATCTAGTTTGTGATGCAGGACATGCATCAACACCTGCCTGCCACCCTGGCGTTAGGAGTTAGCACCTGGCCACCTGCCCAGGTCCCACTGGGAGTCCACCCGATAAGCTTTATCAGATCCGCGGACCGTACACCCCAATCCATCCCGCGGTCCCACCCTAGCGCCGGGAGTCAACACCTACCAGGGGGGTCCCACCGGAAGCCCACCCGATAGGCTTTATCAGGTCCGCGGACCGTACACCCTAACCCATCCCGCGGTTTCACCACATGGCCGGTAGGTTGTTGAGGCTGGGGCTCGATCCCCCAACCTCCTTGATAAAGAGTCCTCAGGCGGACTCTCATCACCAACAGGTCCGCGCCTATTGGTGTGAGAGTCTGCTTGAAGACTCTTTATTAAGGAGGTCGGGGGATCGAGCCCCAACGTCAACAACCTACTGGCTCTGTGGTGAAACCGCGGGATGGTTTGGGGTGTATGCTCCGCGGACCTGATAAAGCCTATCGGGTAGACTCCCGGTGAGACCCCTTGGCAGGTGCTGACTCCTGGCGCCAGGGTGGCAGGCATGTGCTGATGCTTGTCCTGCATCATAAAAGTATACTTTTATGATGCAAAACAGACGTCACATCTGTCTGCCACCCTAGACTCCACCAGGGGGCCCACTATAACATCTCACCAAGAAGACTTTATAAGGTCCGCAGACCGTACACCCCAACCCATCCCGCGATCTTACCACAGGGCCGGTTGGCCCCGACCTCCTTGATAAAGAGTCCATAGGCAGACTCACATCACCAACTGATTTGCACTTTTATAATGCAGGACATACATCAACACTTGCTTGCCACCCTGGTGCTACTGTGCTAGGAGTCGGCACCTGCCCAGTGGTCCCACCGGGAGTCCACTCAATAGGATTTATCAGGTCCGCGAACCGTATACCCCAACCCATCTCCGCTCCACCACATGGACGGTAGGTTGTTGAGGCCGGGGCTCGACCTCCTTGATAAAGAGTCCGAAGGCGCACTCATCACAAGTTGGTGATGTGAGTCTGCCTGAACACTCTTTATCAAGGAGGTCAGGGGATCGAGCCCCAACCTCAAATATCTATCGGCCCTGTGGTGGAGCCGGGGATGAGTTGGGGTGTACGGTCCGTGGACCTGATAAAGCCGTCTTGGTGAGATGCCATGGTGAGCCCCCTGGTGGGACTTCAGGGTGGCAGACAGGTGTGATGTCCGTCCTGCATAATAAAAGTGCACTTTTATGTTGCAGGACAGACATCAGCACCTGCCTGCCTCCCTGGCGCCAGGAGTCAGCACTTGTCCCGGGGTCCCGCTGGGAGGCCACCCGATAAGCTTTATCAGGTCTGCGGACCGTACACCCCAACCCATCCCGCGGTTCCACCACAGGGCCGGTGGGTTGTTGAGGCCGGGGCTCGATCCCCTGACCTCCTTGATAAAGAGTCCTCAGGAGGACTCTCATCACCAACAGGTCCGCCAATCAGTTGGTGATGAGAGTCCGCCCGAGGACTCTTTATCAAGAAGGTCGGGAGATCGTGCCCCAACCTCAACAACCTACCAGCCCTGTAGTGGGATTGCGGGATGGATTGGGGTGTACAGTCCATAGACCTGATAAAGCCTATTAGGTAGACTCCCTGCGGGACCCCTGGGCAAGTGCCGACTCCTGGCGTCAGGGTGACAGGCAGGTGCTGATGTCTGTCCTTCATCAGTTTGCCTCTCCATTCCTCTACCACATGTTCTAGTCAATGATTTTTTGCACAATTAAACAAATGATGGAAGATGATTTCATCCAATTTAATTACCTTCTTGATTTCTATTTTCATTTCTGTCACGACCCGTCTCAACAGAATCAGAGTGCGCTTCGGGCGGGTCGTGATGCCACAGGCATGCAGAGAAGAAACATGCCTGCTGAGGCGGAACCAGAAATTCTACAATTAGATATTTTTTTGAAAAGAGTTTTTAAAAGATATTGATGCGGAAGCCATACATAAATAGTTAAAAGTTGTTGTGCATGCATTTTATTTACAAAAACTATGTCACAATCAATGCTCAGATGAATGCAATTAGTCACAATTGTGGAAAATGCATAAGTGAAATGAAGTAGTACAATGTTTCACCCTACAGGTTGTCCTCGATACAAGAGAAAATGTCTGATAATAACTAGTACATGAGTAGGAAGAAAAATCCAACAGCAAAGAAACAAAATACATAGAACCTGCTGATACATTTAAACAAATGAAACCTCTGAACAATGCTGTATCTGAAAGAAATAGCTCAGGAACCGGGCGGCGCAGTCACGAAACCTAAGGCAAATCCAAACAAAAGGAAAGTGCCTCAGAACAAGAATATACATGAAGATTCAAATTAATCTAATTGCACAAGAGTAAGCATAGGAATCAAGAGCTTAGTGAACAAATTTTTACACGTAGCAATCTACTACCTGACAAGTAACCATGTTTAAACTAGATGCTTTAAATCTAATAGCCTACTCCGGAGTTTTAGCCTAGCTGTAATACCATAAACGGAAAACATTGAAGAGTGAAGGTGTTGTCATTTGGTGCACAAGATTCTAGTGTTTAAATTGGCGCAAGGCTTATCAACAACGGTGCTTGCAATGGTTGACTAATGGTTTCTGTTACCAGTTAGTCGGGCGCTTGACTCGACGCGTCACACCAAACCAACACTCTCCTTTCAATGTTCGTCTAGGATATTAGGCAAATTTCAAGTATTCATGAATAATTAGACGATTCCCGTTTATAAGAGGCTACTTCATAAACAAGGTGAAGTAAATTAAATCTCATGTTTGCAAGCGAGAGAGAGAGTCTCTACTTGCCTTAAGGTGATTTCGAAAGTGCTAGCAACAGCTAAGTGGCGCAGGCGAGGTTAAAGCTTGAGCTAAACCTGTTCGAGGTCAAAAATACATTCCAAATTAAATTAACAAGTTTCCTGTGTCAGCACATGCGTTTAATAATCGCTTCACACAAAAGGAGAGGGGTTAGGAGTTTACCTCCCTCGAAGGTGAGGGGAGAAGAGTCTACCGCGAGGGATCGGGAGTTTTGGCGGCGTTGGAAGCAAGAATCGCTAATTCGGAGAGGGCTTGGAGTGATTCCACCACCTAGATCCGAAGAGCGGCACCGGAAAACAAGTAAAAATCGAGGTTAGAAGGGTACACGACAACCCCAAGAGGGATCGACGTCAATGCATCAATTAGGGAGGGATAATTATTGTAACAAAATTCACGAAGAGGGGTTTCAAAGGAATTTCTTACCCAAGGAGGCCAGATTGGGGCTCCAAAATCCACGAAGAGGGGTTTTGAGCGAAAACCCTAGGAGACCTCTCACGAAATCCACCGGCGGGACAAGGAGGAGCTAGGGTTGTCGGAGAAGAACTCTGCCTTTGCTCTCACTGGCCGGAGGAGGTGAAGAGGAAGGGAAAAAAAAAGGGGATGTCCGTCCTCCTTGGAAGCAGTCGGCCAAGAGGGGCTTGCTGCGGGAGTTGCCGGCCAAGGGAAGCGTCGGAGACGGCGGGGAAGCAAGAGGAAGGGGCGCCGGGCCTGGAGGGGGATTTGCCGGCCACGGGGAGGAGTCTCGGGCGGCAGGATGCGCTGGCGGCGGATCCGGGCTGTCGGGGCGCGGAGACGGGAGCGGAGTCGGGGGTCGCGGATTGCGGCTTGCGGGAACCGAGATTGGCTCGGGTTTGCTTTAAGGGAACGGGGGGGGGGGTAGGTTTAGGCGTTTTTAGTCTTTTTTATATTATTATTATTCTTTTATTATTATTATTATTTATTATTTTTAAGGGCTGTTACATTCTCCCCTACTTAGGAAGTTTCGTCCCGAAACTTGCATGAGAACTCTCTGAACGAGACTAAACAACGAAGTTTCAGATGACATATACTTCAAACAGAAGTTCGCAGATTAACGCATGAAAGCTAACTATGAAAGATGTTGAAATAACGAGGAAGTAAGACTAAGAGACGTACCAAGATCAAGAGAAGAGCTGTGGATACTTGCTGCGCATATCAGATTCGAGTTCCCAGGTGTATTCCTCGGACTTGCCATGCAGCCAAAGTACCTTCACCATCGGAATGGTTCTCTTGCGAAGCTTGCGTTCTTGATATTCGACGATCTTCGAAGGCTCGATCGCATAAGACAGATTGGCCTCAGGAATTACTGGAACTTCTTCAAGAACACGATTTGGATCGCGGATATATTTCCGAAGCTGGCTGACATGAAAGACATCATGAACACCGGCCAAAGAAGCTGGTAGCTCCAGACGGTAAGCAGATCCTCCAATACGTTCTGAGATGGAGTACGGTCCCACAAACCTCGGGCTGAGCTTATGATGGCGGCCGAACCGTTTCACCCCAGGAGTAGGAGAAACCTTCAGGAACACTTGATCGCCCACAGCGAACTCTAACGGACGGCGGCGCTGATTTGCATACTTTCTTTGTCTCTCAATGGCACGACTGAGCTGAAGACGAGTCTTCTTGGTGGCTTCTTCCATTTCCTGAAGTAACTCAGGGCCCAAAATCACCTTTTCGCCGACTTCCGACCAATAGAGCGGGGTCCTACAGCGACGCCCGTATAGTGCTTCGAAGGGGCCATCTTGAGGCTCTCTTGATAGCTGTTGTTGTAGGCGAATTCAACCAAGGGTAGATGTTCATCCCAAGCTCCCTTGTAGTCCAAGATATAACAACGCAGCATATCTTCAAGAATTTGATTAACTCTCTCAGTCTGCCCATCAGTCGTCGGATGGTAAGCAGTGCTTAGGTTGAGATCAGTGCCCAAAGCTTGCTGAAATCCTTTCCAGAAGTGCGATACAAATCTCGAGTCACGATCAGAAACGATTCGCAGAGGAATACCATGGAGTCGGACAATCTCTGCAACATAGATCCGGGCCATCTTCTCAGTGGAATGACCCTCCTTATACGGAATAAAATGAGCCACTTTAGTCAAGCGGTCCACAATAACCCAAATCGCATCGTGTCCTCTTGGAGTGCGAGGCAATCCAGTGATGAAGTCCATAGAAACATCTTCCCACTTCCATTCAGGGATAGGCAAAGGCTGCAAAAGACCACCAGGACGCTGACGCTGAGCTTTCACCTTCTGGCATGTAAGGCATCGAGAGATAAAACGAGCGATGAAATTTTTCATACCAGGCCACCAAACGATCTGCTTCAAGTCATGATACATCTTGTTATTGCCCGATGTCCGGATGAGCGAGACTCATGCGCCTCTCTGCAAATACTATCAAGTAACTCAGGGACATCAGGAATGCAGAGTCGACCTCGGAAACGAAGAACATCATCAGAGATGGAGAAATCCGGAAGAGTCCCAAGCTCAACTTGCCGGCGAATGCGCTGAAGTGCGGGATCAGATGGCTGTAAATCCTTCACCTGCTCTACCCATAACGGATCAGAAATCCTCTCATGACCCTCGGGTGCGATGGATATGTCCATCCGGTCAAGGTCATCAATCAGGGCTGCAAGAATAGCTGACATGGGCGCACAAGCGGCAACAGAAACATGCCGACTCAACGCATCTGCCACTGAATTGGCCTTACCAGGAACATATGTGAGCTGCAAGTCATAGTCTGAAACAAACTCGAGCCAACGTCTCTGACGAAGATTGAGGTCCTTTTGAACAAAAATGTACTTCAAACTCTGATGGTCGGTGTAAAAGTGGCACCTCACACCATAGAGATAATGACGCCACAGCTTCAAGGCGAACACCACTGCAGCGAATTCCAGGTCATGGGTGGGATAGTTACGCTCATGAATTTTCAACTGCCTCGATCCAAATGCAATAACACGGTCATCCTGCATCAGAACACAACCCAAACCAACTCCAGAAGCATCAGTGTAGACTGAAAAGTCCAATCCATCTGACGGAAGAGCTAGCACTGGCGCGGAACATAGTCGCTGCTTCAGCTCAGAAAAGGCGCGCTCGCACTGATCCGTCCACTCAAACCTCACGTGCTTTTGAGTTAGTCTTGTCAGAGGAGCGACAAGGGAGGAGAAACCCTTGACGAAGCGCCGGTAATAACCAGCCAACCCAAGGAAACTGCGGATCTCGGTAGGAGTAGAAGGACGCTTCCAGTCCATCACTGCGGAGACTTTGGCGGGGTCAACAGATAGCCCATCCCCAGAAATGACATGCCCCAAGAAGGCAACACGATCCAGCCAGAACTCGCACTTCGCCAGTTTGGCGTAGAGTTGATGCTGGCGTAGGGTGGATAGGACGAGTCTAAGGTGAACTGCATGATCTTCACGAGTTTTGGTAAACCAAAATATCATCTATGAAGACGATAACGAACTTATCAAGGAACTCACAGAATGCACGGTTCATCATATCCATGAAGCCAGATGGGGCATTAGTCAATCCAAAGACATCACTAAGAATTCAAAATGTCCATACCGAGTTCGGAAGGCTGTCCGGGGGATATCGGATTCCTTGATCTTTAATTGATGGTAACCGGTTCTGAGATCTATCTTGGAAAACACAGAACTGCCTTTGAGTTGATCAAAGAGGTCATCTACGCGTGGGAGGGGGTACTTATTCTTGATGGTAACCTTATTCAGCTCCCGATAGTCGATACAAAGCCTCAGGGAACCATCTTTCTTTTTCACGAAGAGGACGGGGCTCCCCAAGGAGACGAGCTGGGACGAATGTATCCACGCTCAAGCATCTCATCCAATTGCAATCTGAGCTCTTCCAACTCGCGCGGTGCCATACGGTATGGAGCTTTAGATATGGGGCGCGTTCCAGGCTCCACATCAATGGAGAATTCTACCTCACGATCGGGAGGCATTCCAGGTAGCTCGGTGGGAACACGTCGGGAAACTCGGAGGCAACCGGGATAGATTCAAGTTGCGGTATGACAGCATCCGAATATGAAGCATACACGAAACAAGCAGAGCAACCCTGACTAAGAAGGCGAGCGGCACGCACAGCACGAATTACCTTCAGGTGGCTGCGGGTCTGAACATGAACACTGTAGTCCTCGCCGCCAAAGCTGAGATTTACCCTCTTTGCTACACAGTCCAGCTTAGCTTGATACGTGACCAACCAATTCATCCCAAGATCACGTCAAATTCCGACATTTCCAGAACTATGAGGTCGGCGAAAACTTGCAATTCTCCAAGCAAGATAGGGCAATTGAGAATGCCGCTGGTTGAGAGGTGCAGATGACCGGGTACAGAAACCTCGAAAGGGACCTTTAGTGTCGAAGTAGGCCAACTGTGAAGGTCCACGATATGGCGAGCAATAAAAGAGTGGGATGCACCAGAATCAAATAAGATTTGCATCCACTTGTTCTTGACCCTAAATCTTCCTAAAAAGGGAAAAAGAAAAAAAAAACATGACGCATATCAAGATTATTCGAGACTAAGGCAGACCAGTTTATTTGCATGAAGAAAATTAAATTAAAATTCCACAAAACAACGTACCAGAGATGACGTCGGTCGAAGCGAGCGCCTCGCCCTGAGTGACGACGTTCAGCACCGCCTTACCCCTGTCCTGAGCTCCGGGGACAACCTGCAGTGGCTGAGCGGGAATCGGGCTTTCCCTCATAGGGCAGTCTAGCTTGAGGTGTCCAACCTGCCCGCACTTGAAACAGGCCTTCTGCCTGCGACGGCAGTCCTTCAGCTGGTGGCCCGGCTTCTTGCAGTACGCACAGACAGTGGAGGTAGAGGCAAGCGTCATCTGAGGCGGCGGAGCATGGATGTCCTTCTTTTGCTTTTTCAGGAGAGAACGACAGACTTGGGCAACATGACCCACCTTGTGACAGAAGGCGCACACCTCCTTGGGCCCGGGACCTTGCTCCTGAGATGGAGCACTCTTGCGCTTGAGGTCGGATGCTGCAGCATTGCTGGTGCCATGCTGGACTTTCTTGGCGGAACGATCCAGCTCAATGGCTTCCACTCTCAAGGCGGCTCCTACGGTCTCCGTGTAGGTGGTGGCGCCATGGGCTACCACATGCTGCTGGAAATCATGTCGGAGTCCCTTCACGAAACGGCTGATCCTTTTGGCTTCATCTGGCACGAATTCCACAGCAAGGAGCGATAGGCGGGAGAACTCTCTCGCATACTCGGTCACTGTCCTACCAAACTGCTGAAGGGACAGGAACTTCTCAGCTAGCTTGTCCCGCTCCACAGAAGAGAGGAAGTTTTCCATAAGAGCGTCCTTGAACTTCCCCAAGTCAAGGTGGCAGAATCGGAGAGGCTGCGGCGCTGAAGCCACCAAGTGTAAGCATCTTCGGTCAGCTGATAGGCCGCAAGGAGAACCTTTTGGGCCTCGGGAACTGCAGCATACTCAAAGTGTTTCTCCATCTGGGAGACCCATTCAGTGATCACAAAGTAATCTCGGTCGCCATTGTAGGTAGGCGGATTTAGTCTCTTGAAAGCCAGTGTGTCTGCCATCGCTACAGGGGTGGTCGGACTTGGCACGAGCGGGGCCTCCATGGTGCCAGCAGTCAAGCCGGTCCCAGATCCAGGTGCAGGAGGGGTGATGGTAACGGCGACTCCAGTCGTCCCTGCGCTGCCGAAACCAGAGGCTGGATCAGGAGTTTGGCGTTCCCCCTCCAGACGGGAGACACGCTCCAGAAGCTGTCTCAAAAGCTGGGCAGTTTCATCTCTAGGGGCCTCCCTCGCAGCAGGAGTAGCTTTCTTTCGCTGCGAGCGCTTAGGAGCCATCTAAAATGAGCATAAAAGAATTGAGTAAGAGAAGCAGTCAAGCTAAGCATAGTAGATCGAGATTACAGGTTCTAGCATTTTAACACCATTGGATACCTAAATCATGTAATAGTTACAGCATTTTCAGTGGACAACTCTAGGTGAAAGCCATGCAAATGCAAATGCGATGATAGAATCGCGTGCGATAAAGTTATGATTGTGAAATCCATGTGTGTACAATCATCATCTGTTGTTCTTAGCTTAACACTTGTGCAATGAGTTATGATATGCATGCAATGTAATTATGCCTACAATGCATTCCTAAAAATGCCATGAATGGAAACGCATGTCATGTTAAGTGCCCATATCACTAACATGTCATGCGCATTATGATTCTAATGTCACGCACTTGAAAACATTAAACCGCCCATACAATTTAATATTTGCAAGCGCTGTATATCCTAGTGGAAATTCATATGCATATAAACGTTAAGTTTGCCCATACTCGCTTAACATTTGCATGCATACTACTCATGCTTATGAGTGAGTGTGTGCGTGTTTCAGCCTCGAACAACAAATAATGACAGGGTGAGTGAAATATGATGCATGTACCTATATTTACATAATAGATTTTAAAATATTTGAAAATTTCAAAATAATTCTTTTCTTTTTTTTTTTGAGCCAACCTCGCTTTGATACCAACTGTCACGACCCGTCTCAACAGAATCAGAGTGCGCTTCGGGCGGGTCGTGATGCCACAGGCATGCAGAGAAGAAACATGCCTGCTGAGGCGGAACCAGAAATTCTACAATTAGATATTTTTTTGAAAAGAGTTTTTAAAAGATATTGATGCGGAAGCCATACATAAATAGTTAAAAGTTGTTGTGCATGCATTTTATTTACAAAAACTATGTCACAATCAATGCTCAGATGAATGCAATTAGTCACAATTGTGGAAAATGCATAAGTGAAATGAAGTAGTACAATGTTTCACCCTACAGGTTGTCCTCGATACAAAAGAAAATGTCTGATAATAACTAGTACATGAGTAGGAAGAAAAATCCAACAGCAAAGAAACAAAATACATAGAACCTGCTGATACATTTAAACAAATGAAACCTCTGAACAATGCTGTATCTGAAAGAAATAGCTCAGGAACCGGGCGGCGCAGTCACGAAACCTAAGGCAAATCCAAACAAAAGGAAAGTGCCTCAGAACAAGAATATACATGAAGATTCAAATTAATCTAATTGCACAAGAGTAAGCATAGGAATCAAGAGCTTAGTGAACAAATTTTTACACGTAGCAATCTACTACCTGACAAGTAACCATGTTTAAACTAGATGCTTTAAATCTAATAGCCTACTCCGGAGTTTTAGCCTAGCTGTAATACCATAAACGGAAAACATTGAAGAGTGAAGGTGTTGTCATTTGGTGCACAAGATTCTAGTGTTTAAATTGGCGCAAGGCTTATCAACAACGGTGCTTGCAATGGTTGACTAATGGTTTCTGTTACCAGTTAGTCGGGCGCTTGACTCGACGCGTCACACCAAACCAACACTCTCCTTTCAATGTTCGTCTAGGATATTAGGCAAATTTCAAGTATTCATGAATAATTAGACGATTCCCGGTTTATAAGAGGCTACTTCATAAACAAGGTGAAGTAAATTAAATCTCATGTTTGCAAGCGAGAGAGAGAGTCTCTACTTGCCTTAAGGTGATTTCGAAAGTGCTAGCAACAGCTAAGTGGCGCAGGCGAGGTTAAAGCTTGAGCTAAACCTGTTCGAGGTCAAAAATACATTCCAAATTAAATTAACAAGTTTCCTGTGTCAGCACATGCGTTTAATAATCGCTTCACACAAAAGGAGAGGGGTTTAGGAGTTTACCTCCCTCGAAGGTGAGGGGAGAAGAGTCTACCGCGAGGGATCGGGAGTTTTGGCGGCGTTGGAAGCAAGAATCGCTAATTCGGAGAGGGCTTGGAGTGATTCCACCACCTAGATCCGAAGAGCGGCACCGGAAAACAAGTAAAATATCGAGGTTAGAAGGGTACACGACAACCCCAAGAGGGATCGACGTCAATGCATCAATTAGGGAGGGATAATTATTGTAACAAAATTCACGAAGAGGGGTTTCAAAGGAATTTCTTACCCAAGGAGGCCAGATTGGGGCTCCAAAATCCACGAAGAGGGGTTTTGAGCGAAAACCCTAGGAGACCTCTCACGAAATCCACCGGCCGGGACAAGGAGGAGCTAGGGTTGTCGGAGAAGAACTCTGCCTTTGCTCTCACTGGCCGGAGGAGGTGAAGAGGAAGGAAAAAAAAAGGGATGTCCGTCCTCCTTGGAAGCAGTCGGCCAAGAGGGGCTTGCTGCGGGAGTTGCCGGCCAAGGGAAGCGTCGGAGACGGCGGGGAAGCAAGAGGAAGGGGCGCCGGGCCTGGAGGAGGGATTTGCCGGCCACGGGGAGGAGTCTCGGGGCGGCAGGATGCGCTGGCGGCGGATCCGGGGCTGTCGGGGCGCGGAGACGGGAGCGGAGTCGGGGGTCGCGGATTGCGGCTTGCGGGAACCGAGATTGGCTCGGGTTTGCTTTAAGGGAACGGGGGGGGGGGTAGGTTTAGGCGTTTTTAGTCTTTTTTTATATTATTATTATTCTTTTATTATTATTATTATTTATTATTTTTAAGGGCTGTTACAATTTCCGTCCTCCAATTTCACCTAGCACACAGCCTAGCTGTTCTCTTGTTTAAATTAAATTCAAATAATATTATATTTTGGAAGGTGGGATTTTGATACATTGGAGCTACATATTAAATATTTTTTGTGCTCTCGTAAATTCTGGTGGGTTCAAGAATGATCCATACATGCATTTAGTGAAGTCACCTTGACAAAAAATGTGGCCTAAGCTTTGTTCCACTAAAATTGTATCATAATACCCTGATACATTCTCTTGAACCTACACAATGTTTTGTTATGAAACAGTTGTCTTATACTTTTAAACGTAAGTGCGTTTATCGAACTGCTTGCATTTTTTTGTAATTTTTTTTCCTGTCCTGGTCCTCCTGGATAAAAAACATTAAAAAAATAAATCCCAATACAACTATTTTCCGTTTATTTAGGCTTCCACCCTTGGCCCGTGGAAGGAAAAATCTTATGTACAATATATGCTTAAGGGTAGTAGAAGGTGGTTTAAGATGTTCTCAAACAAAAGCGGTCCATCATATTTCATTTTTGGTTAATTATTGCAACCGTTCTTAGGAGTTTGCTTAATTACAAGGACCTCTCATTTATGTTTCAAAATTATAAAAATCTCCCCAATAGGTTTGCTCAGTTTATAGACACCCCTTTTTGTTGGAATTTTGGATCAAAAATAATAAAATCAGCTAAATTGCTTTCTGGTTTTCCAAGTTTAACTTTTGTACGGCATATGAGAGTATTGGGTTTACTTATGTATCAAGTAGATTATAATGAAGTAGGAAGTTCAATTGGTTAGCTCTCTTCATGTAAAGAAGTGTTCAATTATTAGTGTCTCTGCTCCAACTTTGATCACTGTTTAGTCCATACCCCAAACAGATGATATTAAATATTGTAGAAAGGAGAATAGGAAAATGGAAAGTGCAATCTTATTCTTTCACAAAGGAGCTTTATATAGGAGCTACAACATGACTCACAACACCGATAGGCGGTGTGGGACTAAACATAATAATACTAAAATATTAATATCTCTAACACTCCCCCTCAAGCTGAAGGGGAAGCCTACAGCTTGGACACAACATAAAATAGAGGGTAAAAGAAGGAAGACAGCGTGGGACAAAGCAACAGCCACCGAGGCCCAACCGCGTGTCACCGGGGATACTACAACCGGGCAAGAGCCACACGACGTTGGTCCGCAAACCGACCATGACAACGCTGGATACACTCGGAGCGGAAACAAGATCAACCACGCAAGACCAAATCAACCCTACCAAATCCAGAGAAAACGACGAGGAGACACAAACAACATATGAAATCAACCTAGGGGCCATGTGTGACTAAGGCAGGAGTCGGGAAAGAAGTATCCGAGTCGCCATGATCACAAACACTCCCCCCCACGTGGATCATGTGCAAGAAGACATAGGTTATACCTAGGGCCGGGTGTGACTCAGGCAGGAGTCGGGAAAGAAGCATCCGAGTCGCCGATATCACAAACACTCCCCCTCACGTGGAATACGTGCATGAAGGTATAGACTACGCCTAGGGGCCGTGACGTACACTCCCCCTCACGTAGATCACGTGCAAGAAGGCGGAAACCATAGAGACGCAACACAACAACCACAAACAACAACTTAAAAAAAACATGTAAATGTTAAACCCTACGGGCCGGAGAAGAGGAGCAGCAGCCGCAGACGGAGAAGACGCGACTGCAGCAGCAGCGGGCCGGAGAAGCAGCGACAGACGGAGAAGAAGCGGTTGCAACAGCAGCTGAGCAGCAACGAAACGGAGAGGAAGCAGCACAAGCGCAGCAGTCCAGAGAAGAAGCAGCTGCAGCGCAGCAATCCAGAGAAGAAGCAGCTGCAGCGCAGCAGGCCGGAGAAGTAGTCGGAGAAGAAGAAGGAGCCGCCGGGGAAGAAGAGCAGCGGCAGAGCCGGAGGAGAAGCAGAGGCTGACGGGAATGTCGTTGATGTCGCAGATGCACAGGAAGCAGACGAGGAAGACTGCGGGAGAAGCAAACGACGGGATCGTCGTCGAGGAGCAGCGAAGCCATCAAGAGAAGGGATGAGAGGCGTTGACGTCGTCGATGTCGCACAGGAAGCAGTCGACGGCGATGTCGAAGACGCGGAGAAGCATTCGACGTCGCAGGCAGAAGCAGCTGAGCAGCGACGGCGGAATCGAAGCCGCTCCTGTCGACGGGATTCACAATCGACTCCGTCAACAGGAGCGGGAGCGGTCGACGTGAGCCCTAGCAGGGCGCGAGAGAAGAAATCACGGGACGGGAGGGGGGATTTGGTTCGGGACGGGAGCCGGGGGGGAAATGTCAGCTCACCGGGAAAAATTTTGTTTAGGTCTCAGAATATTAGGCTCTGGTACCATGTAGAAAGGAGAATAGGAAAATGGAAAGTGCAATCTTATTCTTCCACAAAGGGGCTTTATATAGGAGCTACAACATGACTCACAACACCGATAGGCGGTGTGGGACTAAACATAATAATACTAAAATATTAATATCTCTAACAAATATGAAGTTTCAATTCAAATTGACTGGTTCATATTTTTTGTAGCTACCATAAGTTCTTGCGTGCTTTCGCCGTAGTCTAGTATGATTTAAGAGTGTAGACTTACCACCACATGATTTAGTCAATTGTTGGTGCATGACACCTAATATTGGTTAAAAACTCGTGTAAAGGCAAGTGATTGCTGATGTGAAGAAATTTTATGTGATAGGAGATTGTCAAGGCACGTGGTAGTCGTGGTACTATTATGTTTATCCTTGTATCCAACAATAATAAAATACATTTATGTGAAACTACCGAGTGATTGACCCTCACCAGGGTATGAAAACATTTTGAAACTTCATAGTGAGCAAGACTTTCTTTGTTGGTGGATGAAAATATTTGTATTCTTTATGAGTGGAAGAGTAACCAATAAATGCACACTTGAGCGCAAAAGGATCAAGCTTAGTAGGGCGGGGGTGGTGGTGGATATGAGCAAAGGAGACACATCCAAACACCTTAGGGGAAAGTTGAGAGGGAAGCAAATGGTGAGTGCCAAGAGGGGTGTTATTCCCAATGACACGCGACAACATGCGATTGATAAAATATGCCACTGTGAGAACTACGTCACTCCAGTAATATTTGGGAATGTGCATAGTTGACAAAAGACATCTAACAACTTCCAAAATGACTATTTTTACGCTCAACGACACAATTCTGAGTAAGGGAATAAGCACAAGTGGTTTGGTGAATAATGCCATGATCAACATGATATCATTCAAACTAAGAATCCATGTATCCGCGGCCATTGTCACTCCGTATGATTTTAATATTGGTATGAAATTGAGTGTTGATCATTTTATGGAATTGTTGAAAAACGGGGAACACATTACTTTTTTGTCTCAAGAAATATAATTGTTGAAACCAGAAACCTGGTCTCTGTGGAGTTCGGGGTCCCTTGAAAGGGGCGACCTCACACCTACTACACTCGAGAGAACGTCACGGACCAAAGGATCAAGAAGCTAGGAACAGACCCTCGGCTCTAGCGCGGAGGTCCCACCTCACACCCGAAAGGCTACCTGAGCACTTCCCCTCCCTAGCCAATGCTCGAGCTAGGGTGCCTTGGAGGAGCTCTCTCAACTCTACCAAGAAGAAACCAAGGGAGGAGCAAGCAAGAAGAAGAAGATGAAGTCCCTCTCCAAGGCACCCAAGGGGGTCTATTTATAGTTTTCCAAAACCCCTTGGACCAAAATGACCGAGATACCCTCACGCCCAAAAAGCCTTGGGCCAATAGAAAACAGCCACGCCGGGGGGTAAAGGGGGAATTTTCCCCGAGGGCAAGAAGGTAAAACTGCAAGGGGGCAAGGGCGAGACCCTGGCCCCCGGCCGGTCTCGCCCCGCCAGGCCGCCGAGCAAGGAGAGGCGGGGGCGAGACCCTGGCCCCTGGCTGGTCTCGCCCCGCTAGGCCGCTGAACAAGAAGAGGCGGGGGCGAGACCCTGGCCCCCGGCCGGTCTCGCCCCGCTAGGCCGCTGAACAAGAAGAGGCGGGGGCGAGACCCTGGCCCCCGGCCGGTCTCGCCCCGCTAGGTCGCCGAGCAAGAAGAGGCGGGGGCGAGACCCTGGCCCCCGGTCGGTCTCGCCCCGCTAGGTCGCCGAGCAAGAAGAGGCGGGGGCGAGACCCTGGCCCCCGGCCGGTCTCGCCCCGCTAGGCCGCCAAGAGTTCGAAATACTGGCGGCCTGCGACCTGGCGGCCTGAGGCGGCTTGCGGCCTGGCGGCCTGGGCGGCTTGCGGCCTGGGCGGCTTGCGGCCTGGCGGCCTGGGCGGCTTGCGGCCTGGCGACATGAGGCGGCTTGCGGCGGCTTGCCAAGAGCGCCTGGGGGGGAGAAATATTTTCTCCCCCTACTAGTATGTCTTTCAAGTTCACCAAAAATTGGCCCCTAGGAGTGCAAAACTCCCAAAAAGCTTAAAAACTTGTTTACCTTGTTTTGGGCCCACTCTTCGCGAATACGGGGTTGTACACAATCCCCGCTCTTTTCGAGGTTTGCACAAGCTCGGAAAGAAACATCCAACCCAACGTATTCGCGGAGTGTAACTTCCCCTCGGGGTCAACCTGCCATGCCAGCTATGGGAGCCTGGGTGGCGAGACCTCCTATGGGTGAAAACACTTAGTCTCCACGAGAGGTACCACCGGCCCTGTCAGCTAGTGAGAGCCTGACAGCGGGACCATCTCGGAGCAAAGGGACTTACTCTCTACGAGAGGTACCACCGACCCTGCCAGCTAGTGGGAGCCTGGCAGCGGGACCACCTCGGAGAAAAGGGACTTGGGCTACCACGAGAGATCAACCTACCCAGCCAGCTAGTGGGAGCCTGGCGGCGGAATCGTCATCGGAGCAAAGGACTTGGGCTACCACGAGAGATCAACCTACCCATCCAGCTAGTGAGAGCCTGGCGGCGGAATCGTCATCGGAGCAAAGGACTTGGGCTACCACGAGAGATCAACCTACCCAGCCAGTTAGTGGGAGCCTGGCGGCGGAATCGTCATCGGAGCTAAGGACTTGGGCTACCACGAGAGATCAACCTACCCAGCCAGCTAGTGGGAGCCTGGCGGCGGAATCGTCATCGGAGCTAAGGACTTGGGTTATCACGAGAGATCAACCTGCCCTGCCAGCTAGTGAGAGCCTGGCAGCGGAATCCATCTCGGCGCTAAGGGACTTAGCCTCCACGAGAGATCAACCTGCCCTGCCAGCTAGTGAGAGCCTGACAGCGGAATCCATCTCGGAGCTAAGGGACTTAGCCTCCACGAGATATCAACCTGCCCTGCCAGCTAGTGAGAGCCTGGCAGCGGAATCCATCTCGGAGCTAAGGGACTTAGCCTCCACGAGAGATCAACCTGCCCTGCCAGCTGGTGAGAGCCTGGCAGCGGAATCCATCTCGGAGCTAAGGGACTTAGCCTCCACGAGAGATCAACCTGCCCTGCCAGCTAGTGAGAGCCTGGCAGCGGAATCCATCTCGGAGCTAAGGGGCTTAGCCTCCACGAGAGATCAACCTGCCCTGCCAGCTAGTGAGAGCCTGACAGCGGAATCCATCTCGGAGCTAAGGGACTTAGCCTCCACGAGAGATCAACCTGCCCTGCCAGCTAGTGAGAGCCTGGCAGCGGAATCCATCTCGGAGCTAAGGGGCTTAGCCTCCACGAGAGATCAACCTGCCCTACCAGCTAGTGAGAGCCTGGCAGCGGAATCCATCTCGGAGCTAAGGGGCTTAGCCTCCACGAGAGATCAACCTGCCCTGCCAGCTAGTGAGAGCCTGTCAGCGGAATCCATCTCGGAGCTAAGGGGCTTAGCCTCCACGAGAGATCAACCTGCCCTGCCAGCTAGTGAGAGCCTGGCAGCGGAATCCATCTCGGAGCTAAGGGGCTTAGCCTCCACGAGAGATCAACCTGCCCTGCCAGCTAGTGAGAGCCTGACAGCGGAATCCATCTCGGAGCTAAGGGACTTAGCCTCCACGAGAGATCAACCTGCCCTGCCAGCTAGTGAGAGCCTGACAGCGGAATCCATCTCGGAGCTAAGGGACTTTGCCTCCACGAGAGATCAACCTGCCCTACCAGCTAGTGAGAGCCTGGCAGCGGAATCCATCTCGGAGCTAAGGGGCTTAGCCTCCACGAGAGATCAACCTGCCCTGCCAGCTAGTGAGAGCCTGGCAGCGGAATCCATCTCGGAGCTAAGGGACTTAGCCTCCACGAGAGATCAACCTGCTCTGCCAGCTAGTGAGAGCCTGGCAGCGGAATCCATCTCGGAGCTAAGGGACTTAGCCTTCACGAAAGATCAACCTGCCCTGCCAGCTAGTGAGAGCCTGACAGCGGAATCCATCTCGGAGCAAAGGACTTGGGCTACCACGAGAGATCAACCTACCCAGCCAGTTAGTGGGAGCCCGACGGCGGAATCGTCATCGGAGCTAAGGACTTGGGCTACCACGAGAGATCAACCTACCCAGCCAGCTAGTGGGAGCCTGACGGCGGAATCGTCATCGGAGCTAAGGACTTGGGTTATCACGAGAGATCAACCTGCCCTGCCAGCTAGTGAGAGCCTGGCAGCGGAATCCATCTCGGCGCTAAGGGACTTAGCCTCCACGAGAGATCAACCTGCCCTGCCAGCTAGTGAGAGCCTGGCAGCGGAATCCATCTCGGAGCTAAGGGACTTAGCCTCCACGAGATATCAACCTGCCCTGCCAGCTAGTGAGAGCCTGATAGCGGAATCCATCTCGGAGCTAAGGGACTTAGCCTCCACGAGAGATCAACCTGCCCTGCCAGCTGGTGAGAGCCTGGCAGCGGAATCCATCTCGGAGCTAAGGGACTTAGCCTCCACGAGAGATCAACCTGCCCTGCCAGCTAGTGAGAGCCTGGCAGCGGAATCCATCTCGGAGCTAAGGGGCTTAGCCTCCACGAGAGATCAACCTGCCCTGCCAGCTAGTGAGAGCCTGGCAGCGGAATCCATCTCGGAGCTAAGGGACTTAGCCTCCACGAGAGATCAACCTGCCCTGCCAGCTAGTGAGAGCCTGACAGCGGAATCCATCTCGGAGCTAAGGGGCTTAGCCTCCACGAGAGATCAACCTGCCCTGCCAGCTAGTGAGAGCCTGGCAGCGGAATCCATCTCGGAGCTAAGGGGCTTAGCCTCCACGAGAGATCAACCTGCCCTGCCAGCTAGTGAGAGCCTGGCAGCGGAATCCATCTCGGAGCTAAGGGGCTTAGCCTCCACGAGAGATCAACCTGCCCTGCCAGCTAGTGAGAGCCTGACAGCGGAATCCATCTCGGAGCTAAGGGGCTTAGCCTCCACGAGAGATCAACCTGCCCTGCCAGCTAGTGAGAGCCTGGCAGCGGAATCCATCTCGGAGCTAAGGGACTTAGCCTCCACGAGAGATCAACCTGCCCTGCCAGCTAGTGAGAGCCTCGCAGCGGAATCCATCTCGGAGCTAAGAGACTTAGCCTCCACGAGAGATCAACCTGCCCTGCCAGCTAGTGAGAGCCTGACAGCGGAATCCATCTCGGAGCTAAGGGGCTTAGCCTCCACGAGAGATCAACCTGCCCTGCCAGCTAGTGAGAGCCTGACAGCGGAATCCATCTCAGAGCTAAGGGACTTAGCCTCCACGAGAGATCAACCTGCCCTGCCAGCTAGTGAGAGCCTGGTAGCGGAATCCATCTCGGAGCTAAGGGACTTAGCCTCCACGAGAGATCAACCTGCCCTGCCAGCTAGTGAGAGCCTGACAGCGGAATCCATCTCGGAGCTAAGGGACTTAGCCTCCACGAGAGATCAACCTGCCCTGCCAGCTAGTGAGAGCCTGGCAGCGGAATCCATCTCGGAGCTAAGGGACTTTCCATGGACCACAAATATTTTTCAGTGGTTTTTACCATTGATCATAGCCAATACAACGCAAGCTAAGTTCATTACAAAAAAGATGATTCACTTCTCTCTTACCTCCCTCTTCCCCCGTGAATCATCCGATCCTTCCCCGGGTGCCCACATCAACCCTGTCCTCACATCTCTCCTCTGCTGCCTCGGGTCGGACTTCTTCAATCCGCACCGGGTCTTGCGCTTGTTGAGGCTGATGAGGTTGCGGTGCTGGAGCTCTGGTCCTTCTCAACTCCAGAAATTCGGGGCAAGTAGATGTCGCGTGGCCTTCCTCCTGGTGGAACTCACAGTAGGGTAACTCTACTCTGACTCTTTTCCTTCCCGTGCGGTTCCTCCTCTCCCTTCGACCAATTTCCATCGCTTGCTGTGGTGGGGGTAGGAGTTGCCTAGGGGCTTGCCTCTGGAAGTTGAACCTTCCTTGGCCCCCATGAAAGTTTCCCCCATCATGGGCGTAACCTCTTCCCGGGCCCTGAGTGGGTCCTCCCTGCTGCCTCCAACCTGGCTCTGGACCCTCCTGAGCTCTCCGCTCTTCTCTCCTTCTCCCCTCCTGGGGCCTCGAGCCACCTTGCTCCTTTTCCTCCGTCTCTGTCAGCTTTGCCAATTTCTTGACAAACGCCGGGTTGGCCGCCTCCATGGCTATCTCCTCTGCCGCCCTTTCCATCAGCTCCTCGAAGGAAAGGGGGGCCTTCCTGGTCAAGCTCATCTTGAAGAAGCCCTCCTTCAGCCCAACGGTGAAGGCCATCTGGAGAGCATACCCTGGCATCTCCTGGACCTCCAGGATCTCCTCTTGGAACCTGTTTACGTAGCGGGCCAGCGACTCCTCGGCCCCCTGCCTTATCAAAAAGATGGACTCAGGACTCCTCTTCCGCTTCTTGGAGGTGGAGAAGCGAAGCTGGAAGCTTCGGCTCAGGTCCTCGAACCCATAGATCGACCTCGGAGGGAGTTGATGGAACCAGTCCCTTGCCTTCTCCTTCAGAGTGATCGCAAAGAGGCGACACTTGAAGGCATCTGTCATCGGCCTGATGGAGACGACATCCTCGAACCATTGCAGATGCTGGACGGGGTCATCCTTCCCCGTGTAGTAAGCCATGTCTGGCTCTCTGAACTCCTCGGGAACGGGAGCTGAGATGATTAGCTCGCTGAAGGGTGACCCCCTAAGGGGTGGTCTCGCCACCTCCACTCGCGCGACCTGCTCGCCTTGAAGGTTGGCACTCGCCGGGCTGGAGAACAGCTCCCGGCCAGTGAGGTCTCGCTCGACCCCATCGCCCATCCTCTCCTTCCCGGGCCTTCTTCCTGGGACACTTCCTTCTCCCCCCGCTGGGGTCATCTCGCCTAAGCCCCTGGGAGTCGACTCGTCGAGGGGGGGAGCTAGCTCCTGGGGGGTCGGGGTGGAGCTGCCACCCTGAGGAGCAATGCTTCGCAACATCTCCATGATACCTTGGATGGAGGCCATGAACTCTTGCCTCCCCACAAAGGGTCCTGGGGTGGGGAGCTCGCCGAGATCATCACTACCTCCTTGACCTCCTGTCATGACACTCTCCCGAGATCTTCTGTGCTGGTCACTCTCCACGCTCACCGCACCAAAATGTTGAAACCAGAAACCTGGTCTCTGTGGAGTTCGGGGTCCCTTGAAAGGGGTGACCTCACACCTATTACACTCGAGAGAACGTCACGGACCAAAGGATCAAGAAGCTAGGAACAGACCCTCGGCTCTAGCGCGGAGGTCCCACCTCACACCCGGAAGGCTACCTGAGCACTTCCCCTCCCTAGCCAATGCTCGATCTAGGGTGCCTTGGAGGAGCTCTCTCAACTCTACCAAGAAGAAACCAAGGGAGGAGCAAGCAAGAAGAAGAAGATGAAGTCCCTCTCCAAGGCACCCAAGGGGGTCTATTTATAGTTTTCCAAAACCCCTTGGACCAAAATGACCGAGATACCCTCACGCCCAAAAAGCCTTGGGCCAATAGAAAACAGCCACGCCGGGGGGTAAAGGGGGAATTTTCCCCGAGGGCAAGAAGGTAAAACTGCAAGGGGGCAAGGGCGAGACCCTGGCCCCCGGCCGGTCTCGCCCCGCCAGGCCGCCGAGCAAGGAGAGGCGGGGGCGAGACCCTGGCCCCTGGCTGGTCTCGCCCCGCTAGGCCGCTGAACAAGAAGAGGCGGGGGCGAGACCCTGGCCCCCGGCCGGTCTCGCCCCGCTAGGCCGCTGAACAAGAAGAGGCGGGGGCGAGACCCTGGCCCCCGGCCGGTCTCGCCCCGCTAGGTCGCCGAGCAAGAAGAGGCGGGGGCGAGACCCTGGCCCCCGGTCGGTCTCGCCCCGCTAGGTCGCCGAGCAAGAAGAGGCGGGGGCGAGACCCTGGCCCCCGGCCGGTCTCGCCCCGCTAGGCCGCCAAGAGTTCGAAATACTGGCGGCCTGCGACCTGGCGGCCTGAGGCGGCTTGCGGCCTGGCGGCCTGGGCGGCTTGCGGCCTGGGCGGCCTGGGCGGCTTGCGGCCTGGCGGCCTGGGCGGCTTGCGGCCTGGCGACCTGAGGCGGCTTGCGGCGGCTTGCGGCGGCTTGCTAAGAGCGCCTTGGGGGGAGAAATATTTTCTCCCCCTACTAGTATGTCTTTCAAGTTCACCAAAAATTGGCCCCTAGGAGTGCAAAACTCCCAAAAAGCCTAAAAACTTGTTTACCTTGTTTTGGGCCCACTCTTCGCGAATACGGGGTTGTACAATAATCGTGTAGTATGAGAAAAGCAATCAATAAATATAACTAAGCAAGCACAACCAAAAATAGAAAGTATATGACAAGGTCCTCCGACATCTGTATGAATAACAACAAAAAGAGTAGAACTAGATGACGAAACACAGTTAAAAATAGCACGTCGATGTTTGTTAAGAGTACACACATCACACACAAAAGAATAAAAAATGGTAGTAGACATAACCAAAAACAATAATTTCATAAGAGGAGTAGACGAGTGTCCCAGACGACAATGCTAAGGATACAATGGATGAGAAGTGTTGGAATGATGAGCCTGTGAAGGTGGCACTTGGTTGGACTTATTCCTGCACATAAAAACCATTCACCATAATACCTGAACCAATCACCTTCTCTGTCGTCAGGTCCTGAAAAACGCAAGAGTAAGTAAAAAAATTTACCCAGTAGTTCATGGAATTAGTTAAGTGGCTAATAGAAAGTAAATTACAAGGGAAGTTAAGGACATGAAGAATTGATGATAAGGTGAGAGAAGAGGAGGAAATGGACCCCTTTCCAACAATGAAGGAAAGAGAGTCATCAATAATGTTCACCTTTTCACGGCCAGATAGAGTGGTATATGATATGAAACCTGAGGCGGAGCCAGCCATGTGATCAATGACCACAGAGTCAATGATCCACTGGGTGGAAGAATGAGACGAAGCAGAATAAGCACATGGAGTCCTCGTGCAAGCATAAGAGGAGGATGATAAGGCAACAAATTCTGTAGAAAGACTCTGTGGTGGAGACCAGCCCAGATCAGGGCATCGCAAAGGTGCCCGTCGCCGCACCCGACCGGACCCTTATCGGCCTTAGGCCTTCAGACCACGTTGTGTTATTTTGTAAATTGTCTTAGAAATGTTTCGTGTGTTTTATGAAATATATATATATATATATATATATATATAAGTTTATAAATAAAAATATGTATATATATATATATATATATATATATATATATATATATATATAAATGTTTTGAAAAGAAAAATTTATTAAATATATATATATGCACAGTTGTGTACTGATAAGACCTTGCAAGTAGAAGAGAGATCTAGGGGAAGATTTAGAGAGAGAGCAAGGAGAGGAATTAGGGTTAGGGAGAGAGAGAGGAAATACCTTGAGAATGATCATGCATGCCAACGAAAGGGAGCCCCGAGTTTATTAATACCTGAGGCTCAAGGGGGCCGGCCGGCCCCCTCACTTGGGGACTGAACCGGGTCGGTTCAGTCCCCCCTTGACGTCGTCATAGGTTGGGGGATGAACCGGATGGTTCAGCCCCGTTGTTTGGCCTCCGTGCTTTCGGTCGCCGAGTGTACGTTTGCCCTTGAAATTGTAGCGGATGCGGCGGCATAACATTCCCTCCCCCTTCAAGCGGCAACTTGTCCTCAAGTGGGAAATCCGGAAACGCCTCGTGAAACTCCAAGAAGTCAACCCAAGAATTATGTTCGGCGGGCATGTGCGTCCACTTGACGAGTAGCTCGAGCCGGTACTCAGCACCCCGCCGCTTCCATTTGGTCAACAGAATCGCCTCCGGCGAAGGCCGCAATTCGCCGCTGCTAGTAGCCTCTGGAAGAGTAGGGCTGATGGAAGTGGAGATCCCGAGCTTCTTCTTCAGCAAGGATACATGGAACGTTGGATGGATGCGAGAACCCTCCGGGAGAGCAAGAGTATAAGCCACGGGCCCCACCCGGCGGAGGATGCGGAACGGGCCATAGTATTTCGGTGTCAGCTTCTGGTTGGTCCGCCGAGAGACCGATAGTTGCCGATATGGTTGGAGCTTAAGGAAGACCTCATCGCCGACCGCAAACTCCCGCTCGGTACGATGTTTGTCTGCCTGAATCTTCATGCGATCTTGGGCGAGGCGTAAGTTCTCCCGGAGTAGCGATAAAGTCCGGTCGCAATCCAGTAACATCCGGTCGACCGCGGGCAGAGCGGTGTTGGCTGGCTCATAAGAACTCAAAGTAGGCGGGGGGGCGGCCGTAGACCACCTCAAAAGGAGTGAGCTTGCTGGCCGTATGGAAAGATGTATTGTAGCAGTATTCCGCCCAATGGAGCCACCGAGTCCAGGAGCGTGGCTCATCCATGACAAAACACCGCAAATAGGTTTCAACCCCACGGTTGAGGACCTCCGTCTGCCCGTCTGTCTGAGGGTGATGGGCCGTGCTCATGCGGAGGGAAGTCCCCTGAAGTCGAAACAGCTCCTGCCAGAAATTGCTCACAAAGACGGGGTCCCTGTCTGATATGACCGCGCTTGGAATGCCGTGAAGTCTCACAATCTCCTTGGCAAAAACATCAGCAACTGTTGCTCCAGTGTACGGATGGCTCATTGCGATGAAGTGTCCGTATTTGGACAACTTGTCAACCACGACCAAGATGACGGATTTGCCCTGAGACTTGGGCAGACCGTCAATGAAATCCATAGAGACAGTGTCCCAAATCTGACGGGGGATCTCCAACGGTGTCAGCAGCCCGACGGGAGAGGTAGTCTCGTACTTTTGTCGCTGGCAGATCTCACATTCACGTATAAACCGCTGAACATCGCGTCGCAGCCCTTTCCAAAAAACATTTGCCCGGACCCGTTGTAGTGTTCGCAAGATGCCGGCGTGTCCGCCGGTGGGTGAGGCGTGAAACTCTTGCATCATGACCGTCCGCCAGGCCGACGTGGCAGGGAGGACTAGCCGGCCCTGATGGTAAAGCCTGTCTCCCTGCAAGTGGTAGCCGGCTTCAGTAGGCTTCCCCTGTCGCAGTGCTGCAATGATGGCTTGTAGATCAGGATCCTGCTGAACTTCTGCCTGTATCTCTTCCAGTGACTCAATCACTGGTCCTGAGATATGGGACAAGGAACTCTCTGGTAGGCGGGAGAGTGCATCAGCCACCACATTTTCCTTCCCCTGCTTATACACAATCTCATAATCGTATCCCAGCAACCTTGTCAGCCACTTCTGCTGCAATGGTGAGGCTAATCTCTGCTCCAGAAAGTGTTTCAGGCTCTGGTGATCGGTACGGATCTGGAAGTGTCGTCCCAAGAGATAAGGCCGCCACAAGGCGACCGCATGCAGGATGGCTAACATCTCCTTCTCGTACGTCGAAAGGCCCAGTGTCCGGGGTGCCAACGCCTTGCTGAAGTAGGCCAAGGGTCGGCCCTCCTGTATCAACACAGCTCCAATACCGACCCCCGATGCATCGGCCTCCACTACGAATGTCTTGGAGAAATCCGGAAGCGCCAGAACCGGGGTAGTAGTCATAGCCGCCTTCAGAGACTGAAAGGCGACCTCTGCCTCTGAAGTCCAGTGAAAACCGTCTTTCTGCAACAGCTGAGTGAGGGGGCGGGCTATCTTGCCATAATCCTTCACGAACCGCCGATAGTACCCTGTCAGCCCGAGGAAACCCCTCAAAGCCCGGACCGTCGTAGGAGGTGGCCAATCGACCATGCTCGCGATCTTCTTTGGGTCAGCTTGTACCCCGTGTGCGGACACCAGGTGTCCCAAGTACTCAACCTCCGGCTGTCCAAATGAGCACTTGGACCGCTTGGCGTACAGCTTGTGATCTCGCAGTATGGTGAAGACGGTGCGGACGTGCTGCAAGTGATCCTCCCAATTCCTGCTGTAGATAAGTATATCGTCAAAGAAAACTAGCACATACCTTCGAAGAAGAGGGCGGAATATTTCATTCATGACTGCCTGGAAGGTCGAAGGTGCGTTGGCCAACCCAAATGGCATCACCAAGAACTCATAGTGACCATCGTGGGTACAAAAGGCCGTCTTGTGGATGTCGTCCTCCTTCATGCGAATCTGATGGTAACCGGACCGGAGATCCAATTTAGTGAACAGGTGCGCCCCGTGTAGCTCATCCAACAACTCCTCGATCATAGGAATGAGAAATTTGTCCTTGATGGTGGAACTGTTAAGCCCCCGATAATCCACGCAAAATCTCCACGAACCGTCCTTCTTCACCAGTATGATCGGGGAAGAGAAAGCACTAGTACTGGGACGTATAATACCGGACGTCAGCATCTCGCGTACGCTGCGCTCTATCTCGATCTTCTGAATATGGGGGTAGCGGTAAGGCCGGATGTTGGTGGGATCCGTCCCAACCTTCAACTGGATCTGATGGTCCCTGAAGCGGGACGGTGGAAGGGAGCGTGGCTCCTGGAAAACATCATCGTACTGTCCCAAAAGTGCTTGTATCTGCTCGGGCTCCGCGCTAGCCTCTGATCCCACGGGTGCCACCCCCAGAATCATGGCTATTGTCCCGCCTTGCTCCTCCAGTCTCTGCAAACCCCTGAATGAGATCTCCTTGAGTGGAGATGTCCTGATGCCTTGCAAACAGTGGTCCTTGCCCTGCTGAGTAAACTCCAACGTCATCCTGTCCCAATCTGTGGTCACCCGCCGTAACTGCCGGAGCCACTGTACTCCCAAGACCATATCCGAGCCTCGAATGGGGAGAAGGTAGACGTCGGTGTGGCAAATGTACCCCGGCATCCGCAGCTCGGCCCCCTTCAGGACCCCTTCGCATCGCAACTTGCTCCCATCCGCAACCATGACCTGGAATGCGGCCTCCCGATCAATAGGAATTCCTGTCTTGAGAGCCACCCCGGGGTCAATGAAATTGTGGGTGCTCCCACTATCGACTAGTATAGTAACCCGCTCCTGGCCAATCTCCCCTGCGATCCGTAAAGTGAGGGGGCTGTGCACCCTGCCATCGCCTGAAGAGATATTCCAAACTCCGTAAGATCCAAATCATCCTCAACTGAGTCACCCGTAGTGTCTTCTTCGCCGTCCTCGTTCCGCAGCATGAAGACTTGGACCTTCTGACACCGATGCCCCGGAACGAATTTCTCATCACACTTGAAGCACAACCCCTTGTCCTTTCTGGCCTGCAGCTCCTGCCACGTCAACTTCGTCACAGTGGGACGGCCCCCGGCCGGTGGTTCCTTCCTGATTACCTCTGTCACTGTGGGTGCCCGTCCTGTTGTTCGGGTCTTCTGCCGGTTGTACCGCTCCTCCTGTATCCTGGCTAGGCTGATGGCATGACTCAGACTGCGCGGCATGTACGCGTGGACCTCGTCTCTCAAATGGTCCTTCAGTCCAGATACAAAACAACTCAGCATTGTCCTTTCTTCCCAATTGACCCGATTGGCCAACCGTTCGAATTCTGTCCGGTACTCTGTGACTGATCCCTTCTGCCGCAGCTTCTGTAACATAGCCTCCACATCTTCATACTCTAAGGGCCCAAAACGAGCCGAGAAGGACTCCACAAACTCCTCCCACGGTGCGTAATTGCGTCCCCTCAGAAACCACTTGGTCCACTGAAAGGCGTCCTCCTCCAGATGGAAAGATGCCAACTGGACCCACTGCCCCTCAGGAATCTCTTGGTACTTGAAGAAAAGCTCAGCCTTCTGGATCCACTCTAAGGCGTCGCCGCCCTTGAACTTAGGGAAGTTCATACGTGTCAATTTGGGCTGCATGTATGGCCGGGGTTCTGCAGGTGCTGGTGGGTAAGGTTGCGCCGGGGCCACTGCGGCCCCGGGCCGCCCCCGGTCCATGCCGTAGCCTCCTTGTTGCCCTCCACCCATGGGTTGCCATTTCCGTAGTCCGCCGGTCCTCCGTAGAGCGGAGGTGTCGGTAGGATGCCCACCACTCCTCCGATTGGGACCGCATTCGCTCCAGTTGGTCGAAAAGGGGCCACTCCTTGCCCCGGACCCCGCCAAGAGGGGCCAGCCTGGGTTCCGGGTCCGTTCCAGGCGGACTGGGCGCCGAACGGCCCGTACGGAGCCGCCAGGCCTTCCGGCGGCCTCCAGCCACCTGGGCGGCGGTAGCCGGCCTCCGTCGACCCCCCGACGTTCCCTCCAGGGCCTCCGTATCTCTCCTGGGTCGATCCGGCTGCGCTGGTGGCGTAGGCGTCGATCCGCGCAGGATCGGCTTCCGCCGATCCCGCAAAGAGGAAACCGCCCGCTGCAGCCCCCGATCCGGCCCGCTGCTGCACTCCGCTTCCGATTCCAGTGCCGTTCTGCGTAATAGGATGGTAGGAGGCCTCCGTTTCAGATCCTTCCACCGCGGGATTTTTTCCTTTCAGATTTTGTGCAACTAGGGTTTTGATCTCCTCCATGCGCGCATCCAAGCGATCCTCTAGGGTTTTCTGAGAGGATTTCACTTGTTCTTCGAGCGCCGTCATCGTGTCCGACAACCCTACATAGTTCTCCTCGAGGGATGCAAGCCGCGCGGTTTCGGCTTCTGAGCGAGTCACCATCGTCGCAGGATGTTCCTCTGATACCAAATGATAAGACCTTGCAAGTAGAAGAGAGATCTAGGGGAAGATTTAGAGAGAGAGCAAGGAGAGGAATTAGGGTTAGGGAGAGAGAGAGGAAATACCTTGAGAATGATCATGCATGCCAACGAAAGGGAGCCCCGGGTTTATTAATACCTGGGGCTCAAGGGGGCCGGCCGGCCCCCCACTTGGGGACTGAACCGGGTCGGTTCAGTCCCCCCTTGTCGTCTTCATAGGTTGGGGGCTGAACCGGATGGTTCAGCCCCGTTGTTTGGCCTCCGTGCTTTCGGTCGCCGAGTGTACGTTTGCACTTGAAATTGTAGCGGATGCGGCGGCATAACATGTACATATATATTTAATAATAGATTAACTTTAGGATAGAAGAGAAGCCGGCCCTACTTCTCCTCCCCAATTTCATCGCAGCACGCGTGAAGCCGGCCCGACTTCTCCTCCCCAATTTCATTGCAGCATGCGTGAAGCCCCACGACGCTACCGCCTCGCCTCGCCCCCACGACCTAGCGTCGCCTCCAGAGCCCGCAACCGTTGAGAGCCTCCACGATCCAACCTCATGGCACGACCATGATCGGTCCCGCTTCGCCGCAACTGCCGGGGCTGCAACTTCCACGGTTCCTGGCCTCTGATTCTACCTTCGTGAGGAAGAGGTTCCTTGCTATTTTTACTTGGTTTTTGTTTGTGAAGATTTTCTGTTGTAACCCTATAAATAGGAATCTCTGTAGTTCGATTTTTTTGGTTGTTGATGAATGATTTGAGATTTCTTGTGTATTTGATTCCCGTTTGAGTTTCCAGTTATCTTCGTGAGATCCCTTGAGTGATTGAATACTGAAATTAGTTGCTTATGATGCTTCCACTTTTGAGTTCTGTGAAGGTTGATGATGAAATATAAGTCTGCAGTTTTTTCTTTTTTTCTTACCGTTCGGTGAAGAAGATGAATAGTGATTGATGAACATTGATTTTTTTTTCCTGTAAGAATCGTAGAGGAGGTTTTTTATTCTTGTAGAGATGAAGTTTATGAGTGTACTGCTAGCATTAGGGTGAGATCCCTGGAGGGTTGTTGAGTGGTCTGTTGACGTTAGACTGTTCCCTTGCTGTGTTGGACTATCGCGTTAGATATGAGGAGATGAACAGTAAAATTGATTTTACTGTACTTGCCCAGTGAATTCCGTCTGACTGTTCTGGAGAAGGGATCGTGGAATGCTTGCTGCTTACTGTAATTTCTGTTAGGAGATAGGAGAGATGAATTGACGAATAGTTAATGAATTTAATTTCTTGTGTTAGAGATTTCGTGGATCCACCTTGTGCGATTGAGATTTCGTGGAACCACTTTGAGCGTGAAGTGCGAGTGAATTTTAGGTTTGTTTAGTTTGTGGCTCCTTACTTTGTTGAGTGATTCCGTGGAACCACCTCGTGTGAGGGAGTGTTTAATTTCCTTGGTGCCCGTGTGCGAAAGCGGCCGACCTCGGAGCGGAAATCGAAGGTGACGAGGACCTCCTCGCGTGATCGCCATCGACTTCGGATACGGAAAGACGAATTTTTTCGTGGGTAATTTGCTTCTATCCCCCTCTTTGCGCGTGTCTCCATTTTCTCTTAGGATTTTCAGACTCATTGTTGGGTTTTTGCCGAATTTTGTCAGCGAACTCTACGTCGAGAATTCCAAACGGAAACGTATTTGGAGTTCACGATTTCCGTTTTGTTGCGACAAAGGGAATTGAACAAAGTCGCGAGCTTCCTTCCCCGGATTTAAATTGAACCATTTTTTAAAGAAATTTTAACTTTAAAGTAAATCGCAATTTATTGTCGTATTAAATTTAGTTGCCGTTTTAAGTTCGTGCAAAAAATCCGCTCAAGCGCTGCCAATTTAATTTTGAACCGTCGCATACATTTAGGGTTTCCTAGAAAAGCCGACAGGCGCGTAAACCATACGCATCGTCCTGCATCACTCTGCCTCATGCAATGAAGAGCAAGCGAACGTGCGACAAAGTGGGCTGAGTGAAAGCGGAAATGTTCGGGATTCTGCCAAGGCACTAGGAGCACCGACTTGTTACCATGTTGGACGATAGTAATTAGCCATTCAATACAGTTCAAGTCTTCATCCCCTCTATATATGGAGGTGGATAAAACAATACGAGAAAGAAAAATAACACAAACTAATATTAACATATTGTAACAATATTAAAATAACATTAGGGCTTCCCTTATATCAACAATTATGATTGTCCGTTAATGTAACAAACCCGATTACATCAAATAAAGACTGAAAATACAATATAATATATAGAAATGTAACTAAATGAAAATCCGGCCGCATCCGCGGAGTCGGATCGTCAATCCAGAAATGCTAAATATGACTAGTAGCCAATATAGCTCGGATGTGCCCAAAACTTGTGCTCCCCTGTGGGTCCGTGTCGCCAATCCCCATCACAATGCCTCGTGTCTCAAAACTTTATGGAGTTTCTTTTATGCTTTGTTTCCTTACAATAATTAGTTCCACAATAATTAGTTCCACACTCATCGCGCCTCTCTAGATTTTAAATCTAAATCTGTCCTTTGACATTGTGGGGAGGATAGAAGAAGACTGGTCAATAGAGAAAGTACCAAAAAAAATTGAGAAGGTTGTAAATTATATTCTCAAACTCAGTTTTGCTCATATGGGGTCTCTCTCTAGCTTTTAAGTAATAATGGAGGATACGAAGGAAAAAGGATATACCTTAGTCAGGAAGCTGAAATGATGATCTCGCAACTCTTTAAATGCAACTCTTTAAATGCTGATGGTTCCTTCGCCTTCTCATTCTTTTGAGTCTAAAAAGAAGAATCCTTACCCTTGTCGTCCCCAATCCTCTTCCGTAGATTCCCAAATATGAGTTTTAGGTACTAAATTTATGAAGGTTGTTGTTTGCAAGTTTCTATACTGGGATGGCGTTGAAAAGTGGTTTGTTTGCCTATGCAGTTGTGGCCTTGAAAGTAGCTGATTGTCGGGAAATTACTCCCCTGTAATGATCTTTTTTCCTATGATTGGTGTTCGCTATCTTTTTGGCATGTTATCATGTTTGAGTGACCATATTGAGTGGTTGCTCGATGCCAGAGATCCTTGGCAAGGCTGCGCGGCTAGTCCATTTCTCCAGTCGAGGTATTTTGTGGATTACTAGTGAACAACTATTATTTTGTTTGATTTTCAATTTCTCGATGAGGCTGAGATATCTTAGGGAGATGATTTTGGGGGTGGACAAATGCTCTGTACTAATATAATAATGTGATATAAAATATTGTCTATAAGTGCAGTTTACTTGTAATTTTGCATGCATATTTTAGTGCATTTCTTCATGCATTGTGCTCATACAGTGGAAGGAAAAAGAGTGCCTCTGTGTTGAACCAAATGATATTTTTTGAGGTTGGCTTCCGTAACCTAAACTTAGACAATGTCTCTTCTTCTTAATTATGGTTGGTCGTAGTATTGTGTTAGGGTTGTAGTATTGCATTAGGGCCGTAGTATTGATAATGACATGACCATGTGTATGCTTGCAGTTGTGTTTTAATCAAGTGTTTGTCTTTTAATTTATGTCTAATATATTTGCAATTAGTCCAAGTGTTAATGATTTGTTTTCAATTGGTCTATTTTTACTCTATTTAATTAGTCTTGGTTTTGGAATTTATTAGAGAAGCACATTTGACAAAGGCCCATTATGTATTTTTTATTATTATTTCTCTCTTCTCTTTAATCCCACATCATGTATATGACCTTATTCTCTCTTTCTCCATCCTATAAATATGTACTCATTCTTTGTATTTGACACAAGTGAACATATATACAAGGTTCTTTTTTTCATCTCTACATGATATCAGAGGGAGGTTGCGGACTCCCGAACTCTGTCCGCCTCTTTTGATCTCCTGCGGCCTGCTCGTCTACCCGCTGCAGCCTGCGGCCTGCTCTTCTGCATCAGCTTCCTCTTCTTCACCGTGGTTCCACCCCCCCTCAGGCTTCTTATAGCCACTTCTCTCCTTGTACCGTGGGGCCCATTTCTCCCTACAGCTCTTTGCAGTCCGCTGCCTCTCTGCAGTCCGCTGCGACCTCCTGCTCTTCTCCCTGCGAGCTTTCTTCCATTCCGCTCTCTTCTCCCTGCGGGCTGTTAATATCCGCCGCGGGCTCCCTGCTCGCGGACTGTTCTCGGTCACTGAGTTTTCCCTCTTGCGGACTGCTCCAGTCCGCCGCGGCCCTGTTCTCCCCACTGTTCTCGCTTAGCCCGCTGCGAGCTCCTCTTATCCTCTGCGGGCTCTTCTTGTCCGCCGCACTCTGCTATCCGTTGCCTTCTTGTCGTTGGAGTCCTCGCGACCTCTTACTCGCCGCGGCCTGTTTCAGCTCGCCGCAATCTGCTTCTTGTCTTACTCGCGGGCTCTTCTTGCCCGCCGCGCTCTTCTTGCCCGCCGCGCTCTTCTTGCCCGCCGCGCTCTGCTATCTGCTGCCTTCTTGTCGCTGGAGTCTTACTAGCGACCTCTTACTCGCCTCGGCCTGGTTCAGCTCGCCGCGATCTGTTTCTTCTCCTTGTTCGCTCGCCTTCCTCTTGCGGCCTCTTTTGCTCTGACCGCTGCTGTGCTCAGCCAGACCGTGCAGACTGTTGCCTGTCCGCATTTAGGTCGCGGTTTCTTCTCCCTGTCCGCTCGCCTTCCTATTGCGGCCTCTTTTGCTCTAACCGCCGCTGTGCTCAGCCAGACTATGTAGACTGTTGCCTGTCCGCATTTAGGTCGCGGTCTTCTCCTTCCCTCCCTGCATTGCGTGGTTTCCGGGCTCCGCCTTTGGTCGCGGCCTCCTCCTTGCCGCTGGTGTCTTCACACCGTGACCGGGAGGTCTCCCCTCTAGTCGAGCGACTTCCCTACCCGTGCGGCTTCCTCTCTTGACGGTCTTTCCTCCTAGCCGCAATTCGTCTTCATGGTCTCTTCTGCTGACTCTACCGGCGCGACGGTTTCTCCTGCCGACCGCCCGGCCTCTCTTCCGGAAGTACGTGATGAACTCCGGATTACTACTATCTCTCTGACCGATACGAAGAATTTTGTGGAATGGGCGCACTCTGTTCGCCGGGTCCTGCAATCGAAGGGGTTTCTTCATCACTTGACCCAAGTCGTTACCAATACTCCTACTGACGACTGGTTACGCAACGATGGTCGTGTGCAGACATGGATCCTTAACTCTCTTGATGGCGAGTCTTATCACCTGACCATGTATCACGAGACGGCCAAGGGCATGTGGGACGAGCTCCATACCCTCTACTCCGACAAAGATAGTCTCCACTATTTGTATGACATTATCACTGCACTTTAGGCCCTTGATAGTGGCGGAGTAACCGATCTGACCTTCTTTGTTGCCCAGGCTCGGTCTCTGGTCGAAGCTTGGATCCAACATCAGCCTCCTACTGTGAACCTTGCTGCCCAACGTGCCCAAAAGGAAGCTATTGGTATTGCCATGATGATGGCTCGGGTCCCGCATCACCTTCACAGTGTGCGGGCTCAGATCCTCTCCTCTACAGTTACCCCGTCCTTCTCGGATGTGTGCTCGATGCTTCTCAAGGTCTCCCTGCCTCCGTATTTTTCTGGACCTCCTTCTCCTGCCCTTGTCCAGCAGGCCCCTGCACCTTTACTACCTCTCCCTTCTTCAGCTCGTGGGGGCCGTTCTGATTCTCGGGGACGTGGTCGGGGTGGCCGGCCGCGGCCTAAGTGCTCTTTCTGCAGCAAAGACGAGCATCTTGAAGCCACGTGCTATCGCAAGCATAGTCGTCCTCCTTGTCCGCAGGCCTCTGTTGCTTCCACCGACTCCTCTCCCACTCGTACTGACCTCGACGAGGTTCGCCTTCAGCTCTAATATCTTCATGGCCTGCTCAGCCGCCCGCCAACCTCGGTTGCCTCCGCTGCCTCCATCTCCAATGAAGGTATCGCCTGCCTCTCCACTGGCTCGCGATGGATCCTCGATTCTGGTGCCACTCATCACATCATCTCTGTTCAACCGCCTCAGTACTTGTCTTCTCCTCACCCGAAGTACATTACTGTGGCCAATGGGGCAGCTGTCCCTGTCTCTGATTGTGCTGATATTCCTCTCGCCTCCTCCCTTCTCTTGCGCTCGACTCTTCATGTTTCGGGCTCTCTTTTCAATTTACTTTCTGTTGGTCGCCTTACTACTGACTTAAATTGCTCTGTGACCTTTACTTCTTCTTCTTTTCTGATACAGGATCAGCAGACACGGACTATCATTGGTAGGGGGCGACTGCAGAACAGGCTCTACCTTCTTGATAACTCTCCTACCCTCCTCGCATCTGTCTCCTCTTCGGATTGACATCGGCGTCTTGGTTATGCTCCTCTTCCCGTCCTCCAGAAGGCTCTCCCGGATATATCTCTTCCTGCTTTTCAGTGTGAAACCTGTATTTTTGGCAAGCAGCCACGTTCATCTTTTTTTTCTCATTGTACTTAGAGCTCTGCTCCTTTTGTTTTGGTACACTCCGATATATGAGGTCCGTACAAGATTACTAGTATTTCTGGCTACCGCTATTTTCTTACATTCATCGATGATTATTCTCGCATGACATGATTGTGTGTTCTTCGTGATCGTTCTGAGCTTCCCCACGTATTTCGGGCCTTCATTCTTGAGACTCACACTCAATTCTCTGCGACCATTCAAACTATTCGCACTGATAATGCGCGCGAGTACACTGGCCATGAATTCGCGACCCTATGCTCCGAGTTTGGGGTTATTCACCAAATGTCTAGTGCATATACCCCGCAACAGAATGGTGTCGCCGAACGCAAGAATCGTCATCTCCTTGATGTGGCTCGCTCTCTTATGTTTCAAATGCGGGTTCCCAAACCATACTGGAACTTTGCGCTCTCCACGACCTGTTTTCTTATCAACCGTCTACCGTTCTCCGTCCTCCAGAATGCTACTCCCTTCAGCCGCATTTTTGGGTGTACATGCTACGTTTACCACCTCGGCCCATCTACCGACAAGTTGGATCCCCGTGCGGCCAAATGTATTTGTGGGCTACTCACGCACTCAAAAGGGCTACGTG
The DNA here is from genome assembly GCA_039583875.1 of Platanthera guangdongensis. Classification (NCBI taxonomy): domain Eukaryota; kingdom Viridiplantae; phylum Streptophyta; class Magnoliopsida; order Asparagales; family Orchidaceae; genus Platanthera; species Platanthera guangdongensis. The sequence continues at coordinate 2,689,975 of CM077152.1, read as the reverse complement.
TGCTATTCGCCCACCACCCGTAAGGTGACCGTTTCTGTGGATGTCACTTTCCGGGAAGATCTTCCCTTCTTCTCTGCTCCGGATCTCGCTCCTCTCCCGGAGCCCGTTGTGCGCCCTGTCATCTCTGTTCCCCGGTCTCCACCTTCCCCCCTTCCTGCCCAGCCTCAGGTCCTTCCCCAGCCACCTGTCATCCGGGTCTATTCTCGTCGCTCTCCTCGTCCCATTGCCCCACTGCAGTCGGCTTCGACCTCTGACGCTCCGCAGCCTACTGCTCCGACTCCAGCCTCCACCGCTGATCCTATGGCGAATTATGTCTCTCTTCATCGCCTTTCACCGCCACTTCTTCACTTTGCCACATCATTATCCTTTGTTTCTGTCCCAAACTCTATGCAGGAGGCGCTTCAGCATCCAGGCTGGCGGGCTGCCATGGACGAGGAAATGACGGCCCTTTGGGCCAACCAGACTCGGGTCCTTGTCCCTTTACCTCCCGGTCAGCAACCTGTTGGGTGTAAATGAGTTTTCATCATCAAACATGCTCCTGATGACACTGTTGACCGTCTGAAGGCCCGCCTGGTGGCCCGTGGCTTCACTCAATAGCAGGGCCTTGATTATGAGAAAACCTTCTCTCCGGTGGCCAAGCTCAACACCGTTCGTGTCCCGCTCTCCGTGGTTGTGCATCGCCACTGACCCCTTCATCAGCTGGATATCAAGAATGCGTTTTTGAATGGTGATTTTTAGGAAACCTTGTACATGCGCCAACCGCCCGGGTTTGAGACCACAGGGGAGTCTCGTGTGTGTCTTCTCAAGAAATCCATCTATGGTCTCAAACAATCCCCTCGGGTGTGGTTTGACAAGTTCAGCAAGGTTGTTCGGGACATGAGCTTCACTCGAAGTTCCGCAGACTTCTCCCTATTCACTCGACACCGGACAACAGGAACGGTCCTTCTGCTGGTTTATGTTGATGACATCCTGCTCACTGGGGATGATTCAAAGGGGATTCATGCGGTCAAACAACATCTTAGCACTGTGTTTCAGACCAAAGACCTGGGGCATCTTCGCTACTTCCTCGGTCTTGAGGTCGCACGACGTCCGGATGGGCTTGTCCTCTCCCAACGGAAGTATTGTCTTGATCTCCTCAAAGACGCTGACCAGTCTGGTTGCAAGCCAACTACTACTCTGATGGAGGCAAATCACAAGCTTTGTGCTCATGCCTCTGATGATGATCTGCCTCTCCAGAACCCGGAATTATATCGACGCCTTGTGGGAAAATTGATCTACCTAACGGTCACAAGGCCTGATATATCGTTCGTTGTTGGGATTGTCAGTCGGTTCATGCATGCTCCCCGGGTTTCTCATTTCCAGGCAGTTGAACGGATTCTCCGATACCTTAAGGCAGCTCCGGGTCATAGGCTGATTTACAAAACCTCCAACTCTACTCCAGCATTAGTTGCATATTCAGATGCCGATTATGATAGCTCCCTGGACGATCGGCGGTCCACCAGTGGATTCTGTACATATTTTAGCGGTCATCTCATTACATGGAAAAGTAAGAAACAAGCCGCGGTTGCTTGATCCTCCGCGGAAGCTGAATACCGATCGATGACATCGGTTGTCTCAAAACTCACATGGCTCGAAAGCCTCCTTGCTGACCTTAGGGTAAAACTTCCTTCATCTGCTGTTCTATTTTGTGACAGTCAAGCGACCATACACATTGCAAAGAATCTGGTATTTCACGAGCGCACAAAACATATCGAGGTAGATTGTCATTTTATTCGGGAGAAAGTTCAAATGAAGAAACTTGAATTAAAGCATGTTTCGGGCACTGATCAAGTTGCTGACATTCTCACGAAGGCTTTATCAAGTACCTTATTTTACCAGTGTTTGTCCAAGCTGGGTGCATATGAATTGTACGCTGCAGCTTGCGGGGGAGTGTTAGAGAAGCTCATTTGACACAAGTGAAGAAGGCCTTTGTGAGAATGTCAGCACATCATGTAAAAGGTTAAGACGACATCATGTATAAGACTTGCTTCTCTCTTTTTCCATCCTATAAATATGGACTCATTTTTTGTATTTGACACAAGTGAACATATATACAAGGTTACTTTTTTCATCTCTACAGAATTAATAGAGAAGAAACTTAGGTCTCTTTAGTTTTCATAGTTAGGGTTTGATGCTCCCATTAAGTTCCAATCTTGGATCCCAATAAGACTCTGTTATCTCTTCCTCCACCTCTAATAACTATGAGAATGGATGCTTCTCGCTAGGGTTGAATTCCTCAATACTCCTGACCCACAACATTAATATTCCCTAGTAGAGGCACAATTTAAAAAGAAATAAATTTCTAAACAAACATTTATAAAAACCAATGATCATTGGGTTTTTTTCTTATACACTAACTATTTAAGTGTTTGTTGTAGTTTTTGACTGACCGAGTGTTAAGAGTCTGTGACCTAGGAGCAATCAATGAATCAACGTCACTGTCAACACAATATAACCTATTTAAATCGCACATTGAGTGCATATTGAAATTGAAAGAATGATCAGATTGAGTTTAATATAAGTCGTATTTTAATTTAACCCTAAGGTCCGTTCATTTGGATGTCATTGGTATTCAAAAATTGACTCTGGAGTAAGTAAAATCAAATTTGTTGTTCGGTTTGACGATTTTAAGGTGGAATTGGTTTTTGGATCCAAAACCATCAATATTCTAATACCCTAAAATCATCGTGCCTCACTATGAAACTTGAGTCAGAGGTTGCCACTTACTTTGTATTTGTCTTTTGATAAGTGAATTTCATCTCAATCCAATCTTCACATCGCGGCATCGATATTGAGATAGGTCCCATGACTTGGGCTTTGACCTAAAAAATCTAATCGCCAATTCTTATCTCCCTCATCGATTTTCTATAGAATCTAACATTTTTGCCCGGACATGTATTTTTCCTCAGGCGCGCATTTTCCCTTAGACGCGCGTTTTCACCAGGGTGCACGATTTGAACGTTATAAAATTATAGCATAATATAAATTCCAATACCAATTTCATCTTGCAAATCACCAATATAGTTCCCTGTTTGGGTCTTCCATTGACACTGCGCGAGGGTAACAAACACATTGTTTTATTTTTCTTGATATTCTTATGATTTTCTTCTCCTTCAAATTTTGAAAATCAATATCTTCCATCCGAACAAACAAAAGTGGTCAATGTCAATTTCTGTGATAAAAAATTATCATACGGCTGAATAATAGAATTGAAATTAAACTTAGTGTTAATTCGTGCATGTATTGATATTTGATTGAAAGCCAATTTTTAAAAACCAATGTCTTCCATCCGAATGACCCCTATAAGTGTATTAATGAATAATAATTTTGGAATTAGTTAATGTCCGAATTATTAATTCATATTTTGAACTGAAGAAGTATCACTTAGTTTGCAAATATTGTATGCCCATAACACCTCGTTTAGTGTTTTCAAAACACACACTCTTTCTCTACTGATAAAAACATTTGCACCAGTCGGATGATCTTCTTCCTTCTGCCAGGCCGTTGAACGGACTACTCCAGTCGCCAAAGTTCTAGGTGTTTGTCTGAATACCGATAGAGATGCAAATAGTTAGTTTATGCGACAAAGGATCCATATAGCCAACCCCACTATAGTGGGATAAAGGCTTGAGTGTTGTTGTTGTTGTATTATCAGGTGCTTTTATAAATTAGAATACTATTTAATAGCACAATCTTTACTAGAAGTCTCTTCCTTGTGTTTTTCATGGGCTTGTATAGTTTATATATATATATATCTTAATTATCAGTTTATGTACAAATGTATACAAGCAGGTATAAATGTGCAATATTCTAAATATCAAATAAAATGAGAATTAGTTATATGTTTTTTTACTAGGGTAAGATTTACCTACATTTCATCCTTGTGGTGGGACCCTTCTTCGAATCGTTGTGCGGGGATGCTTTGGGCACCGGTCTGCCCCCTTATTGTACGTGATGAGTTCCAAAGGGGACCTGGTTGCAGTAAAACAGTAAATTGCTGCAATAAAACAGTAGACACACAACCACTTCAACTGAAATTAGGAAAACAGAACCCCCAGCAAGGTGATTCAAGAGAACTCAACACAAGAGACACTCAACCCTAAGGGCGCACCCTGAACAGGTCGATCACTGCAAGGAGGAGCTCTCCCTCTCTTGCTGTCAAACACATTCATAGAGAAAATAGCATAAAAGAGAAACTAACCCTACCTCTGCCTTATATAGTCTGGCAGTACAAGACCAAAATACCCCTCCCCCCCATTAAACATAAATATTACCCTTAACACCCATGTGCTACCAAAATACACTCCCGTCACCCTCTTGCACGCATCAACAACCTTTCACCCCACAACATCCTTGTCCTTAAGGATAGAAGTGCGGAAAGCATTTTTGAATTGTCCAGAGATCCTCCCATGTTGCTTCCTCCGCCGTGCCTTGCTACCATTGAATCAATAGTTGTGTAACGACTTTGCCTTCCCGGGGAATAATGCGGCGGTTCAGCACTGCAATGGGCTCGATCATTAGGCTGCCTTCGCTGTTCACCGCGGATGGTCGAGAAATGCATTGTGTTAGTGGATCGCCTTGATGCTCTCGTAACTGCGATATATGAAAGGTATGGTGGATCTTGACATTTTCGGGGAGATCCAGGCAATATGCGACCGCCCTGACTTGCTCCAACACTTGGAATGGGCCGAAGAACTTGGGTGCTAATTTGTGGCAGCCCCGCGGACGGACACTTATTTGTCGGTAGGGTTGTAAGCGGACATAGACCCATGAACCCACATCCAACACCCTCTCTCTCCGTGTCTTGTCCTCGACGACACACATGCGGTTTTGAGTCTCCGCTAGATTGGTATTTAAGATGGTGATAACCTGTTCTCTTTCTGCCAAAGACCGATCAATCTCTTCCACTTCCGTCAAGCCTGGGCTATAGGCCGAATGTAGTGGTGGTGCTTGCCCGTAAATAATTTCATATGGAGACATCTTGATGGCACTATGATAAGAGGTTTTGTACCACCACTCCGCCAACGGTAATGCGCCCAATTCTTTGGCGTCTCAAAACACATGCATTGTTAGTAATTCTCTAAGCAACGATTTACCATTTCCGTTTGTCCATCAGATTGCGGGTGGTAAGCGGTGGAGAGTTTCAACTTGACTTGTAGAACCCGGAACAGTTCTTACCAGAATTGGCTTACAAAAATTGCATCTCGATCACTAACAATGGATTTCGGCATACCTTGTGACCGAACCACGGAATCTAGGAATGCCTGGGCCACGCTCTCGGCAGTGTACGAGTGAGACAAAGCCATGAAGTGGGCCTGTTTGCTCAGGCGATCGACGACCACTAGTATAGTTGTTTTGTCGCTGCTTTTGGGAAGCCCGTCCACAAAATCAAGAGATATGTCTTGCCAAATTCGATTTGGTATCGACAAAGGTTGTAACAAACCCATCGCCTTTTGATTGTCCGATTTACATTGTTGGCAAATCTCGCACCGTCGAATGTACTCGTAAACATCCACCTTCATTTTTTTCCAATAAAACATCTTCCGCAAGCGATGGTATGTCGATGTGATGCCCGAGTGCCCGCCCCAAGCACTATCATGGTACAACTGCTGCAATTTAGTCTTGATGGCAACATCCTTACCCACCACCAGCCAGCCCTTCCGCTTCAACAGCCCTCTCTCCCATGTATATTTCAGTTTATGGTTGCTGTCCACAGCTTTCTTTGCAATTAATTACTGGATGTAGGGGTCCCGTTGCCAAAATTCCTTGAGTTGCTATAGGAAATCAAAAGTAATAGTGATTAGAGCATATAATTCAGGTTCCCCTCCTCCATACTTCCTGGATAACGCGTCGGCGCAAACATTTTCCCTCCCTTGCTTGTACTGGATAGTGTAATTGTAGCTCAACAACTTCGATAAATACTTTTGTTGGGCCGGTGTTACCAATCGTTGATCTTGGAGAAATTTAAGTCTTTATTCATCAGTGCGGACGGCGAGTACCACCACCAATAACTCCTCATACACCGATAGCATCGAGTTCTTTTTGCCAAGTGCCTACTAAATTAGGCCACCGGCCGGCCATCTTGCAACAGGACATCCCCAACCCCTTTGGCGGACACATCCGTTTCGACCACAAATGGCTTGGTGAAGCTCGGTAGGATTAGAACGGGAGGTTGAGAAACCACCTGCTTGAGTTACTTGAACGCATGTTTGGCTTCACATGTCCATTTAACCTGGTTCTCCTTCAGCAATTCCATTAGCGATCTGACAAGACTTCTGTAACCTTGGATGAACCGCCGGTAGTAATCGGTTAGGCCCAAAAAACCCCTCGCCTGTTTCACGGTTTAGGTAGTTGGCCAATCAAGCACGGTTCAAATCTTCTTTGGGTCCGTCGCCACTCCTTCTCACGAGATGATATGGCCCAAGTAATGCACTTGACGTTGCCCGAAGCTACACTTGCTCCACTTGAGGAATAAGCTTTGTCGTCTTAACGTCTCGAAGGTGAAGGTGAGGTGATCCATATGCTCCCGCCACGATTTGCTAAAGATCAAGATGTCGTCGAAGAACACCAAGATAAATTGTCTGGTCTTGAAAGATCTTATTCATCAAGTTCTAGAATGATCAGACGACGCATAGGTCCAGCTAAAAGACATTGTTGAAACCGTTACCCGGTCTCAAAGAGAGTTTGAACTCACAAGGGGTAGCCTGCACTTACTTATCCCGAGCTGAGCTTCTGACCAAAGACTTTGAACTATGGAACAGACCATGAGCTGCAGCGCGGATGTCCCGCCACACACCCGGAAGATCTGAGAGAGCTTCTCATCCCAAGACAAAGCTGAGCTGGGCACCTTCGTGTGCTCTAAAAACCAACCAAAGTAAACCAAAGAAGGAAGACAACCAAAAACCGATCCACTCCAAAGGTGCCCTTAAGGGTTTATTTATAGTTTTTCTGACTTGGTCTGCCAATAGCGCAATCCCGGCTTTTGGAAATACTATGGACAACCCAGATGGGTCTGCCAACAACCAAACTCTGCTTTTTGGAGACACTATTAGTAGACCAGCGAAGGCATTCTGGTAAAAACACTACTAAGCGAGTGGTATGTGTTGCTTCCACTCGCCTGGACCGACGAGTGCCCTTGACGGGCTTGGCACTCACCGCCGACTCGGAGCTTGGGCGAGTGCGAGCTGAGTTACCGCGCTCTCCTCTCCCTCAGTCTGATCCTGGGGCGAGTGTGGGCCTACATGCCCCACTCGCCTCCTACGCCTTCGGGTGTAGGATCTATGCGAGTCGGGGAGAGATCCTGACCCACTCGCCTGACCCCCAAAAACTGCTTCCTCCAACCCTGAACCTGTTCTGAGGGACCCACTTGGTGAATATGAGGTTGTACATAATCCCCGCTTTTTGCGAGATTGTCTCAAGCTCAAAAAAAAAATCCAACCCAGGGTATTTCAGCGAGTGGCGGCCGCCTCCGACGGAATCTTTTGGTGGTCTTTTCTCTTCTGCCCCTGACTCCAAATGTCTCTCCCACAGGAGTTTCACGACCGCAAGGCAACCACACGGGCACAGAATAAGTCCGAGATTGGCCAGCTCCTACCTTGGCTTTCGCGCAAGTCCATGCACTTACCACCTAAACGGAAGAAGATCAAGAAGACCGAGACCGTCAAGACGCCGAGCGAGTTCATCCCTCCAAACCCGATGCTCCCAGCCCCTGAACCGGGGCTCACTCTTCCCGACGACACCCAAGTTACCGGGACTTTGTCTCACTACTAGTCAGTGCTCTAGTCCTTGACCATTTTGATCATTCACAGAGGAAGCCTACCGACGAAACGGTCGTTGACGCGACCCTGATGGATGCGTGAGTGCCCCCTCACGACGATGCAACCTTTGGAGGGGCCAGGAAGCTCTCCTTCAAGGGGACGCGAGCACACACACCACTCCTTTGAACTCCCAAGTGGCGTCCGGTATGCTACCTGCTGCTCTCACTCCAGAGCTTCTACTCTGATTTTTGTCTCAGCTTGACCCCGTGTTGATGTACGCAGCTCTTCCTTTTGGGACTACCAGCCTAGATACTTTGCCGCTTAGAACATCGGCTCGCGAGCCATAACGCGGGATCGAACCGAACCCAACACTCGCAGGAGCCGGTGCCGTTCACATTCCCACCCCTTCTTATGCTCTGGTGTCCGATCAGGAGCCTTCCTGCCCTGGCCACTGAAAGTCACTTGCACTGCCTCTAGTCCCGCCCTTGCAAGAGAGGTCGAGTCCGTCTCGCCGACCCTCTGACTCCGGTTCGCCAGAGCATTCATTACATATACTTTTTTCTTCTTTTTTCCTTTTCTTCCATTATTTTCTTACTTGAATACTAATGTCTCAGATACTCGGGTGGTCTCGACAGCTGATGAACCTTCTGACGCGGGAGCTTACTCGCCAGCTCCTTCCCTTGACTCGATTGAGGACTTCTTGGGTGACCTGAACAACCTTGTTGAAATGAAGAGATGAATGTCCGACGTCCTCCGTAAATATGGACTCATGTTCTGCGAGATGCAAGAGGAGCGGATGATCAATGAACAACAAGTGGCCGCGCTTGAGTGCGAATGCCGACGACTTGCTGATGAGGCGAGGAGCGGGTTGCGAGTCGACTTCCCTGGGTGCGCTCATTGAGCGAATCGAGGAGCACCTTCGTCTTGTGCACCTCGATTTAGGAGACGTTCGCGGGTACAATGATCCCCGCCGACCGCCTAGGGCAGGGTTGCGAGGCGGGGGGAGATGGAAGTGGCACAAATTCTAAGCCCTCCGTCGCTCGCCACACCTCTGTCTTTTCTTTCCCTTTTGTCCTTTCAGCATGACTATTATGTATTATGGCTATTCTGAGATTCCGATAACCATTGTTTAACGCCTTTACTCCGGGCGATTGCGCTGTAACAAGTCTTTCACTCACTATTCTTTATCACTTAATCGTTGGGCATGTATGTTCGACTCGGGCGCGTGAAAGATACTGAACCCCCTCGTTGTTATTGAGATGTCGAAACAGGCTGGTTGGCGAGTGAGGAGGCTGCGAGTGGTCGACCGTGACGACGTAGGCGAGAAGTTGCTAGATGGCTATTCGCACCCCTCAGGATCACGAGATTGTTATCCGCACACCCCCCGTCCACCCCCCTCAAATATCCACCCCTTACTCTATAAATACCCCCCTTTCTTTCTCCTTTACTCTTCCACCAACCACATTTATTACTTCGGCAATTCGAAGCTCAGCCCTTGCTCGCATTCGCCAATCTACTCTCACTTTTCGACTCGCTAGGATGGGCAAGAAGAGAACTGACGCTGACGACAAGTCCAAGTGCGCGATGCAATTCATAGACCACCCTTTCTTTGACGAAAAACTGTCCGATGAGGAGCATCTAAGCTTTTTGGCCGACTACGTCCTGCCCGGGCTCAAATCACGCCCTCCTAAGAAGGGCGAGACCCTTAACACTTTCTACGAGAACGAGGTCGCTTTCCTCATCACACATTTTGAAGCCGAGCCACGCCTTCCCCTATGGTCGGAGGTGCGTCAGGTACTCAAGTATTTTGGCGGCGTCCCGGCGCAACTGAACCCTAATGCGGTCTCCATGCTGATAACATTCACTTGCTACATGCGCAAAGAGCGAATCAAATTCAATTTCATCGTCTTCCGAAAGTTATTCATCTACAGAGCCACCAGCGACGACGTGGTCTTTTTTCCCGGCTCACACTTCAAGGTGCGCGAGACGGCCAACAAGAATCACTACTAGACCACGAGGTTCGTCTTCATCGCGGGGAACCTTGGTAACATCCTCTACTCGCCTGAGCAACAGACCGAGGCCACGTATTGCGCCCCGGCGGTGGCGGGTCATGATACCGACCTCCACGCGTTCTTCCTTCAGAAGGACTTCGAGGTCCTTTCTTGAAGAAGGACCTCGACTCGCTCCCTCCAATACTACCCGAGGAAGGTTTGTTCGTTTCTTCTTCCCTCTTGATTTCGCTTTCTCCGACTGCCCGAACCTCACTAACTTCTTCCATACGAGGGAACGATGGATCCCGACGAGCCAACCATATTCAATAGTGGAAGAAACAGACCCCGCTCTCGCATACACAAAATCTGTTGCTGCAGTGAAGAGAATAGAGCCCGGGTCTTCGGTTTCAACCGACAAGAAGCAACCCAGGCCCGCCGACCTTGACCCTCCGATATCTTCCTCAACGCCCAAAAGGCTGAAGAAGACAATGGCCTGAAAAGACAAGGGCAAGGAGAAGGTTCCACCAGACGGAGGCTATACTGGGCGCGACCCACCCGACTCACCAATCGAGTCGGGCCCCCGCTTTTCCGGGAAAGAGGAACTGCCCACAAAGCACAACCACTTTGTCCTAGGCTCCAAAGCCAGAGATTGCGCTGACGAACCCCAGGTGCTATGGGATGAAAAGACGAACCAGATATTAGTCTCCTCGCTCCTTCCATCCTGGTCGGAGCGAGATCCTCCCTGCAGCCACGCTTTCGCCCTTGGCTTCGGGTTTTATGACCGGGAGGACGTGAAGGCCTACGACGAGATGACCAACTAGGAAGTCATCCGAGAGAGCACCCGCGCGAGTTTCCGCGCCTTCGAGCTCACCCACATGTCCGCGCGGCGGTGCTTCACCCTTGCGCGCGATGCAACCAAACTTGAAGAGCTCGTAGAGAGCAAAGTGAAAGACCTGGAGCAGAGGCTGGCGAGTGCCGAGAGGCTCCTGGCGAAAAGCAGCGGGGCGGTGGTAAGTGTTGTTTATTTTCCAAATATTTAGTTTTAAAAAATTTAATACCCATCGGTTGACCCTTCGCAGGACGCCGAGACGGCCGATCGCATGCGCTTACGCATCGCAACTTTGGAGGATGGTAAAGTGCGCTTACTGCCCGGGTGACCTCCCTTCTTGCTAATATCATCCCGCCAATTCGCGGCGAATCGTCCAGGGGGCCGAAGCAATTCTCCGAACGAGAGGTCAACGAGATGTGCAACCCCACTGCCATCAAAGCCGCAGAGCAGCTATTAAAATTGATGAAGCATCTCGAAGTAGTGAAAGAGGGTTGCAAGTCAATCACCGCCAAAGAGCTGGTTCCCGAGATGTACGTACCTCTCGACCTCTCCGATGACGACATCGATCCCTTCCTCGACGACGACAACGCTGATGCTTCTGACTCGCCATAAGATTTGGCTTAGGATTTTTCTTTCTTTGAGATTGTTTTGTAACCAATTTTTGGTTTTTGGATGTCAACTTGCCCTTGAGGCGAGGTCGCCTTTTTGTAAACATCTCATACTTCAAATTATTAATGAAGTCCATGATTATCTTTAATATAATTCTGTGCCCTGTTTACTCTGCGCTCTATGTTTTGCGCGTTAGGGTTAGGTCGGTTTCAACAGGGCGTGACTTTGACCATTCGCCGTATTTTACTTCCTTTCTTTGCATGCTTAACACGCACAAGTAGAGCTACTCGGACTCGACTCGCTCCTGCCTCCCCTCCCCTTTCCTCCCCTTGAGGTGATAGTTATCCTAGGGGATTGGGGTGGGAGCTCGGCTGGCGAGTGGGTGCGCTTAGTCCCACTCGCCTTTATTCCTGTCATTTTCACTGCCTTATTTCTGCCGAGTATCGAGGGCCCGATCGGTGGGATTTACTTGGGGTTGTCATACTTTTTCCTTACTTTCCCCTTCAACCTGTCACCGAGTGACCTCTAGTCCTGCCAGCTAATGAGAGTCTGGACAACGGGGTCTGTTCGGGGGCAGCATCCCAAATCTCATTTACCTGCCACCGAGTGACTTCCAGACCTACCAACTAGTGAGAACCTGGTCAGCGGGATCTTCTCGGGGCTGTCTTCCCAAATCTCATTTACTTGCCACCGATTGACTTCCAGACCTACCAACTAGTGGAGCCTGATCAGCAGGATTTACTCGGGGCCCAACTTTCTTCTTACCATTGAGTGACTTCCAGACCTGCCAGTTAGTGGGAGCCTGGTCAGCGGGATCTGCTCGGGTCCCAACTTTCTTCCTACCACCGAGTGACTTCCAGATCTGCCAGCTAGTGGGAGCTTGATCAGCGGGATCTACTTGGGGTCGAACTTTCTTCCTACCACCGAGTGGCTTCCAGACCTGCTAGCTAGTGGGAGCCTGGTCAGCGGGATCTGCTTGGGGCCTAACTTTCTTCCTACCACCGAGTGACTTCCAGACCTGCCAGCTAGTGGGAGCCTGGTCAGAGAGATCTACTCGGGGCCCAACTTTCTTCCTACCACCGAGTGACTTCCACACCTGCCAGCTAGTGGGAGCCTGGTCAGCGGGATCTACTCGGGGCCAAATTTTCTTCCTAGTCCCGAGTGACTTCCAGACCTGCCAGCTACTAAGAGACCGGTCAACGAGATCTACTCGGGGCCCAAATTTCTTCTTACCATCGAGTGACTTACAGACCTGCCAACTAGTGGGAGTCTGGTCAGCGGGATCTGCTCGTGGCCCAACTTTCTTCCTACTATTGAGTGACTTCCAGACCTGCCAGCTAGTGAGAGCCTGATCAACGGGATCTGCTCGGTGCCCAACTTTCTTCCTACCACCGAGTGACTTCCAGACCTGCTAGCTAATGGGAGCCTGGTCAGCGGGATCTGCTCGGGGCCCAAGTTTCTCCCTATCACCGAGTGACTTCCAGACCTGCCAGCTAGTGGGAGCCTGGTCAGCGGGATCTACTCGGGGTCCAACTTTCTTCCTACCATCAAGTGACTTCCAGACCCGCCAGCTAGTGGGAGACTGGTCAGCGAGATCTACTCGGGGCACAACTTTCTTCCTACCACCGAGTGACTTCCAGACCTGCCAGCTAGTGGGAGCCTGGTCAGCGGGATCTACGTAGGGCCTAACTTTCTTCTTTTCACCGAGTGACTTCCAGACCTGTCAGCAAGTATGAGTCTGGTCAGCAGGATCTCCTCGGGGCCCAACTTTCTTCCTACCACCGAGTGACTTCCAGACCTGCCAGCTAGTGGAAGCCTAATCAGCGGAATCTGCTCGGGGCTCAATTTCTTCCTACCACCGAGTGGCTTCCATACCTGCCATCTAGTGGGAGCCTGGTCAGCGAGATCTACTTGAGGCCCAACTTTACCAAGTTATATACATCATACGACAGTAATTGAAAAGTACTCAAGACAAGTGACAGTAGTAGTCAAAGGCATTTTCTTTTATTAAAAAACGTTTAGGGATAAAAACGTTTCAAATCATCACCACTCCAGGTGTGACCTAGGGACATCCCCTCCACATTCTGGAGGCGGCACCCTCCTGATTTCAGTGCCTCTTCATCTATTAGGGCCCCTCCCAGTTAGGGTTGAGCTTCCCAATAGCTGCCGACCTCCTAGCCGCATCAACTTTTTTTAGGACCAGGTCTCCTTCCACGAACTATTTAATCCTGATATGCTTGTCAAAGTACTTGACCATCCGGAACTTGACCTCCTTCTGCCGGATGACTGTCAGGTCTCAGAGTTCTTCTACCAGGTCCAACGAGATTCATAACTCGCCTTCATTCTCTACCCTCCATTCTTCGTCTGCTTCTCCTGCAGCCACCACTCGAGGTGACATGAGCTCGAACTTTACTGGAGGTACAACCTCGCAGCCATGGGAAAGCTTGAAGGGGGTCTCCCCTGTGGCTGTGTTGGGGGTAGTCCTCAGGGCCCACAGGATCGAGGGAAGTTCTACCCAGTTTCCCTTGAGATTCTTTACATTCTTCTATAATAGGTTCACGATGATCTTGTTCGCAGCTTCCACCTCCCCGTTGCTCCTGGGGTGGTGGACAGACGCAAACCCGGTGTCTATCGCCAACTGGCTGCCGAAGCTGACAAACTCCTCGTTGGCAAACTGCGGTCCGTTGTCCGCGACGATGGCTTGAGGAAGCCCGCGCCGGCAGATGATCTCTCTCCACACGAAGTTGCGGATCACTTGGGAGGTCACCTTGGCCAGCGCCCTGACCTCTAACCACTTTGAGAAGTAGTCGATCATGAACAAGAGGAATCTCCTTTACCCACTTCCTTGGGGGAAAGGTCCTACCAAATCCATCCCCCAAATTGCGAAGGGCCAGGGCGCCGTGATGCTCCTAAGCCTTTGGGCCGGTAAGAGTTGGAGTGAAGCAAAAAACTGACACTTCTGACACCTCTTTGCAAATTTTGCCGCATCTTTGCTTAGGGCCCGCCAAAAATACCCTTGCCTCATCACCCTTGATTCCAAGGTCCTGCCTCCCGAGTGACTTCCGCACTCGCCAGAGTGGACTTCTTCCCAAGATCTTTGGGACTTCCCCTTCAGCCACGCACCGTGCCAGAAGCCCTGAAAGGGTCTTCCGATACATGCCTCCGTCGTGTAGCGGGTAGTACGCCGATTTGTGCCTGAAGCGCCTTTGATCAGGGACCTCTTCCGGAAACCTACATGTTGTCAAAAAAGTCACGAAAGGATCCATCCACGAGGGGTGTTGATCTACCTCCATTAATTCGCCTTTTTCGATGGATGGGCGAAACAAATCTATCAGGGTCTCTCCAGCCCGAAGTCCAAACTTGGCCAATCGATCAGCTGGAGCGCTTTCTTCCTGTGGTATGTGTTGAATGGAAAAGGTTCGGAATGCCCTGATGAGTCCCTTCACCTTGGCCAAATACTTGACGAGGGTGGGTTCCCTCACCTCAAATTCTCGCCTAACCTGTGATGCCACTACCATCGAGTCTGTAAGCACCTCCACATCTTGCTCCCCCAACTCTGTGGCCAGACGTAGTTCTGCGATCACGACCTCATACTCTGTCTAGTTGTTTGTGATGAGAAAATGTATTGCCACGACTTGCTCTATCCTGGTCCCCTGGGGGATTTCCCGCACTACCCCGCCTCCCAAGGAATGCCTTCCTGTGGCTCCATCTACCAACATCTTCCAAGCGACATGCCGCGGGGATTCTTCATCGTTCACCTCGACCACGTAGTCGGCCAAAAAATCTACTACCTTCTGAGCCTTAATTGATAGCCGTGGGATGGAGGAGATATCAGATTCGCTTAGCTCCACGGACCACTTCGAAGATCTGGCGAAGAGGGTGATCGGTCACCACTATGAATGAATGCGCTTGAAAGTATGGTCTAAGCTTCTTGGCCGAGATGACCAAGGCAAATGCTAACTTTTCCAGAATCGGATATTGAAGCTCTGCTTTCTTCAGGACCCTACTCACGTAGTAGATGGACAGCTACTTCTTACCTTCCTCCCAGACCAAGACGGAGCTTACGGCCTCCGCTCCGGCTCCGAGGTACAAAGTTAGATCCTCCCCCTCCTTGGGTCCTTGGAGAAGTGGAGTCTTGGTGAGTTGATTCTTCAAGGATTGAAAAGCCTCCTCACACTTTTTCGTCTATTTGAATTTCTGGTTGCCCCACAGCATATTGAAAAAAGGTGAGCACTTATCTCCTGCCCGGGAGAGGAACCTGCTCATCCCGGCGAGCTTTTCCGTCAAACGCTGAACTTCCTTGGTGCTTTGTGGCGACTCTAACTCCATTATGACCTTTACCTTATCAGGATTGAGCTCCACCCCTGCCGGTTTAAGAAGATGACCCAGGAACTTCCCTCTGCTAGCATCAAAGACGCACTTCAAAGGGTTCAGCCGCATCTTGAACTTCCTCAGGGTGACAAATGTTTCCCCCAGGTCCCGAAGGTGAGAGCTCACATCCTTGCTCTTCACCATGATGTCATTTACATATGCCTTCAAGTTCCTTCCCCTCTGTTCTCGAAAAACTCGGTCTATTATCCTTTGATACGCCGCCCCTGCATCCTTCAGCTCGAAGGGCATCATCTTATAACAGTAACACCCCTCCCTTGTGACGAAGGAGATATATTTGACATCGGGTGGGTGCATCCTGATCTGGTGATAACCTGAAAAAGCATCCAAGAAACTCATCACAGAAAAACCGACGGCTGAGTCAACCAGCGCGTCGATTTGAGACAGAGGATAACAATCCTTAGGGCATGATTTATTTAAAAGTGAAAAATCGATACACATCCTCCACCAGACATCCCCTTTCTTTACCATCACCACGTTGGAGACCCAGCCGAGATATTGGATCTCCGATACAAAACCTGCCTTGAGGAGTTTCTTCGCCTCCTCCCGGATGGGCTCCTCCAGCTTGCTGACAACGGTCCTCCTCTTCTGGCGAATGGGGCGTGTGTTTGGGTCGAGGTTCAGACGGTGGCATGCCACATCCGCATCAATGTCTGCCATGTACGCCACGCTCAACGTGAAGATGTCGACGTTCTTTTGGATGCACTCCAATATCCTCTCCTGTTCTCTTTGGCTCAGGCCTCCGCTGACCCGTGCTTTCTCCGTCTTCCCTGCCCGGGTAAGAACTTCCATCTCCACCACCTCTTCCGCTGCCTCCAGCCGAGACTGCTCCTCCCACTCGCCCCTCGCCCTCTCACCTTGGATGAGTGCCTCTTCATCCCCCGCCTCTTCTACTGCCATCAACTCAACCTAATCTTTTAGCAACTCGTCCGTCCCTACCCCCTGGGATCTCATATTCCCCTGTTTCTTCCACTTCCTCCTCCTCCCTCAGCACTGTCGACCTCCTCATCGCCTCATCCTCGTCCTCTGCAGCCTCGTCCTCCTGCCTTGCACACTCCTCCATCACCTTCTCCACTTCCTTGGCCTCCGCCATCCACGAGATGGTGTTGACGGCATGCACATATCACTGCCTCGCCACCTTAAGATCTCCTTTGATCCGAACCTGGACTCCCTCGCTGTTAAACTCGAGACACTGATGGAACGACGAAGGAACACATCAGAATGAGTTGATGAGGGAGCGCCCAAAAATAGCGTTATAGTTGCTCGTAGCGTCAACTATGACGAATCGACAGTTCCTCAACACCCCCAACGTTACATGAAGTCCAACTCCTCCCTCAACTTCCTTCATCTCTCCAGAAAATCCGAACAATGGCCCATCCGAGGCCAACACCCTCATTGCCTCTACCTTCATCGCATCAAAAGCTTTCTTGAAGTTCACATTCACGGAGCTCCCAT
This sequence comes from Platanthera guangdongensis, assembly GCA_039583875.1. Lineage (NCBI taxonomy): Eukaryota > Viridiplantae > Streptophyta > Magnoliopsida > Asparagales > Orchidaceae > Platanthera > Platanthera guangdongensis. Next base: position 2,672,906 of record CM077152.1, on the reverse strand, counting down.
TGTCAGCCAGAATCCTGGAGACTGTGAAATTCTCGATTGCCATCTGGATCACCAAGGCGTCACAGAATGGGCCTTCGTAGTCCGGCATATCTTTTGATGAAAACGTGATTTTCTCCTCTGGAGGTGGGGTATGGGGGTTCGAAGCGACACTCCTTCTGAACATGGTTTGGAAGCTCCCTTTGCGGGTGTCCTTAATACCTACTCCATGGATCACCGCAACCCCCCCCCCCCCCCCCCCCCCCCCCCCCCGCCCTCGGCCCCTACGTTGGCATGATCCTCACACCTATCCTCTTCCCCTTCTCCAGTCAGAACTTCTTCGATTTGCACCAGCTGCTGCTGCGGCGCCGGACCTCTCGCCCTCTCATTTCCAGAAACTCCAGACAGGTGGCTGTTGCGTGGCCTTCCTCCTGGTGGAAGTCACAATAGGACAATGCCACCCTTCCTCCTCCCCTTCCTCCTCTCCCATTCTCTCTTCTTCTTCCTCTTCCTCGGGCGATCGCCATCGCTAGCTGCTGTGGCGGGAGGTGTGACCTCTGGCCCTGTCTCCATCCCGGAGGGTTGAACCGCCCCTGTCTCCAGTGGTAATTCTCCCCACCATGAAATCCTCTCCCTTGTCCCAGAACAGGTCCACCTTGGGGTCTCCAGGCCCGCTTTCTCCTCGCTCTCTTACCTCTCCTTCCCCCAATCTAGCCAGCTTCCTGGCGAACATGATATTCACTGCCTCATCCTCGATCTTTCTCGCCGCCCTCTCCATCAGCTCTTCAAAAGACAAAGGGACGGTCCCTCTTCAGCTCTACCCTAAAGAACCCCTCACGGAGCCCAAGGGTGAAGGCTAACATTAGGGTATACCTTGGGACCTCCTGGACCAAAAGAACCTCCTCCTGGAACCTGTCTACGTAACTCTTCAGTGTCTCCTCCGGGCCCTGTTTGATTGCGAACAGGAACTCTGCACCCTTCTTCCTCTTCTTCGATGTTGAGAACCTCAACAAGAACCCACAACGCAGGTCCTCAAAGCAATAGATTGAACTCGTGGGGAGTTGGTGGAACCAGTCCCCAGCGTTCTCTTGTAGGGTGACGACGAAGAGTCGACACTTGAAAGCGTCCGACATCTGCTTGATGGAAACAACATCTTCAAACTATTGGACATGTTGCCCTGGATTATCCCTGCCTTTGTAGTAGGACATATCGGGCTCTCGGAAACCCTCTGGGATTGGGGTCGAGACGATCAACTCCCTGAATGGGATCCCTCCTCCCATAGGGCGAGTCGACCCGTCTCGCACGATCGGCTCTTTTCTCCAGCCAGCACTTGCCGGGCCTGGGAATAGCCCCCTTTCAGCGAGATCCCTTTCACTGCTTTCAGTCGGCACCTCCTTCCCGGGTCGCTGACCCGGGGCGTTCTCGCCTAGAGATGTGGCCACGACCATCGGGACTGGAGGCGTCTCTCACCCGCCTCTCGCATCGAATGTGAGGTGAATGGTCTGTAGGACCTCCCTCTTGAAGTCTTCCAACATTCTCACCGTGACACCACTCGCCGGTGGCGGCGGGCTGCCCGAGCCGGTTCCTTTGCCTCTAGCAATGAGACCTTACCCTGGATTTTCTTGAGTAGGCTACAGTTCACGCTCACCGCACAAAAATGTTGAAACTGTTACCCGGTCTTAAAGAGAGTTCGAACCCACAGGTGGTAGCCTGCACTTACTTATCCTGAGCTGAGCTCCCGACAAAAGACTTTGAACTATGGAGCAGACCCTGAGCTGCAGCGCGGAGGTCCCGCCACACACCCGAAAGATCTGAGTGAGCTTTCCCTCCCAAGCCAAAGCTGAGCTAGGCACTTTTGTGTGCTCTAAAAACCAACCAAAGTAAACCAGAGGAGGAAGAAAACCAAAAACCGATCTCCTCCAAAGGCACCCTTAAGAGTTTATTTATAGTTTTTCTGACTTGTCTTGCCAATATCGCAATCCCGTCTTTTAGAAATACTATGTACAACCTAGCCCAACAATCAAACTTCGCTGTTTGGAGAGACTATTAGCAGACCAGCGAGGACATTTTTGTAAAAACACTACTAAGCGAGTGGTATGCGTTGCTTCCACTTGCCTGGACCGGCGAGGGCCCTTGACGGGCTGGGCACTCGCCGCCGACTAGGAGCTTGGGCGAGCACGAGCTGAGTTACCGCACTCGCCTCTCCCTCGGTCCGATCCTGCGGCGAGTGTGGGTTTACGTGCCTTACTCGCCTCCTACGCCTTCGGCTACATGACCTACACGAGTCGGGGAGAGATCCTGGCCCACTCGCCTGATTCCCAAAAACTGCTTCCCCCAACCTCGAATCTGCTTCAAGGGCCCACTCGGTGAATACGAGGTTGTACAAGACCACATGCATGACTAGGAATTCGTAGTGGCCGTGATTAGTACGGAACACCGTTTTGTGAACATCTTCTGTCATTTGGTCTTGGTGATATCTGGCTAGCATGTACAACTTAGAGAAGAAAACAACCCCTTGTAGCTCGTTTATGAGCTCTTCAATGATTGGAATCAAAAACTTATCTTTTATTGTGGGCTTGTTCAATTGTCGGTAGTCAATACATAATCTCCATGTCCCGTCCCCCTTCTTTACTAACACTAGCGGTGAGGCGTAGGAGCTTCCATTCGGCCGAATGATTCCAACATTTAACATTTCTATAACTATCCTCTCGATCCCCTTCTTTTGTAAGGGTGGATAACGATAGAGCCTCAGAATTAATTTCCTTGTCCCCCCTCAAGTGGAATGCGATGTTCATGCCCCCGGCATGGTGGCAACCTGGTTGGTTCCTCAAATATTTCTTGAAAGGCAGCTAATATCTCTTGCAATTGGTCATACTCTTTCGGCGGTAGAGATCCCCCCCCCCCCCCCCCCCTGTTGGAACCCGAGTACAACTTGTGGCTTGCTGTTTGGAACGTCAGCACTCTCCCGCGCGTCCACTGGAGGCTCGGGTACCTCTTGAACATCACAGATTGTTAACATATTTAGATGTCCCTCTTTGGCATAGAGTTTTTCCAATTTCTGTTTCTTCATCCATGTGCCTGTCATGATTTTTGAGCCCCGTAAAGAGACTTTTCTACCATGATGAGTTAAGTCCATTCTCAAGTTGTCGAAGTCCCACTGTATCACCCCCAACATACTTAGCCATTGAATTCCAAGCACTACGTCACAACCCCCCAACGGTATAACCAACATGTCTGAGGTGAAAGCGACTCCTTGCATCCTTTATTAAAACCCCCTACTTTGTGTGAACTAGACATTCGTCGCACATCTGCTATCGCCACATTAAAGGCGGGTATGGTGGTTAACTTGCATTGCAATCGGTGAGCCGCCTCAATGTCGAGGAAGTTGTGTGTACTCCTTGAATCAATCAATATTTGGATGGCGCGGCCTTGGTGCAAGGCTGTCACCCGCATGGTGTGGAATTGAGACATGCCCGTCAGTGCCTGAACTGACAGTTGTGGGTCACCTCCTCCTCCTCCTCGTCATCTTCAAGCCCCAATACATGCTTTACTGTTGGTTCCGGTGAGGGCTCCTCTTCCAAAATTAATCCCAATGCATATGATCTCCCCTTCTCCAAACAATGCTGGCCCGACGTGTACTTGCTATCACATCAAAAACAGGTCTTTACTCTGTTTGTCCTCGATCTCCTGTGCCATCAACTAATGGTTTCCTCCTTGTTTACATTGAGGTGTGTGAGCCGGTGTCCCCGGCTGGAATGCTCTGGGAGCCGGAACCCGTCGTGCTGGCGTTGTGCTGCTCGGTCATGCTAGAGAAACTCCGTCGATGGACTAATGCCGTGCGGCGTTCCTCAATGCGGGCTAGATAAAACACTTCCTGTAGCGTTTTGGTTGGAACATTCGGACTCGTAGACCGCTTGGCAAAAACTAATTGTGTATTCCTCCAGATTGTTCTCCTTGTGGAGCAAAATGTCAAACTCATCCAGAAATGCTTGCATTGTCCCTTTTTGCTTCAGATTTTTTAGCTCAGCCATCAGGTCGTCAAAGAGGACTGACCCAAAACGATTCGCTAAGGCTTGGGTGTATTCCTTCCAGCTGGGCAAATGCCTTGTGAGTCGAGCTTTCATGTATGCTTGATGTCAATACAAGGCCTTGCCCTCCACGTGCACCGAAGCGATTTTCACTTCAAGTCGTTCGGTGTGTCGTCAACAACAACAACACTCAAGCCATTTCCCCACTATAGTGAGGTCGGCTATATGGATCCTTTGTCTCCATTGTGCCATATCTTTTGTCATAATCTCACTAATGCCTAAGTACATCATGTCTTTCCTTATAGTTTCATTCCAATTGTTTATTGGTCCCCTACCTCGTTTAACATGCTTAGTAACTAGACTCTCACAACTTGAGCTGTCACTTAAAACCGAAAACCGCAAACTTAACCGGAACCGAACCGGAACCGCAAACTTAACATTGATCCGGGTGTGGTTCTTACATTTTATTATGCGGACCGGAACCAGAACCGGAACCGCAACATACAAGTCTCAAGCAGTCTCAAGATTTTTAGATCCGATCCGAACCGGACCGAAGTAGAACCGAACCGCAACATGTTTATTATTACTATATTGTTATTATTTTGTAATTTATCTATAATATTTATATTTACTTCACGAGTGAAGCTGGTGCAGTTTGAATCCAAACCGCAATCGCACTAAAGGGAGTCGATTTTGGACCAAACAACACTTCGCTGCATAAAAACCGTGTGGTATGGTTTGACATTGATGCGGTTTGGAGTCAATTTTTGCAGTGCATTTTTGATTTTTATACAGTTATATAATATATTTTCAATTTTACTTACATTTTTTTTTGAAATATTTTATTTAAAAAATATAGAAGATATACAAATACTATTTATTAGTAATCATAAAAGACAATTAATTTTAGCTGACTGTTACGGTTGAGCATGCCGACGAGACGTGCGCAAGCCAACTAGAAGTCGTGGCAAGTCTACACGCGTAGCAAGGCAATAGATACTATCCCACCGATCGTGGAAAAAACCGCCGAGAAGTGCGCAACATAATTATTTGTATTTCGATGTTATTTTTAGTTTTACTATTTGCAGCCCGCTTTTATTTCATTCCGGCAGGTTTGATTTTGGTTTTAGATGAAACCGATTGAAATCGAACCGAACCTCATTGAACCAGACCAAACCGTTAGTGGCCGGTTTGGTTTTGGTTCTTGTTGAACCGTAGCCGGAACCCTTGACATGACGGTTCCAAAAATTAAGTTGGAACCGGAACCGGAACTGGAACCGGTCAAACCAAATAAGGTTTTGGTTCTAATTTGAAGAACCATTGCCTTAGTGGTTCGGTTCATGATTTTAGTATAACTGGAATCGAACCGGAACCGTGATAGCTCTACTCACAATGCCTAACATGTGCCTCTAATGGTCTCCTTTGTACGTGTCCAAACCATCTTTGACGAGCTTCTCGCATCTTCTCTGCAATTGGTGCTACCCCTGTCTTATCCCTGATATTTTCATTCCTAATTTTATCCAATCTCGTGTGTCCACACATCCTCCTAAGTATTCTCATCTCCGCAACTCACATTTTTTTTCTCTTGTACACATTCACTGCCCAACACTCAGAACCATAGAGCATCGCGGATCTAATTGCAGTACGGTAAAACTTGCCCTTAAGTTTTAGTGATACTTTACGATCACATAAGATCCCTGACGCGCCTCGCCACTTCAACCAACCGCTTGGATTCTGTGTCACATCTTTATCAATACCTCTGTCTTTTTGAACTATCGATCTAAGATATTTAAAACACTCACTACGGGAAATATCTTGATCACCCAACTTAATAACAAAGTCATCTATCCTTCTTGTACTGCTAAATTTAAGCTACATATACTCTGTCTTTGCCCTGCTCAACCTAAAACCATTCTTTTCTAAAGTATCTCGCCAAAATTCAAGTTTTGCGTTTACACTCTCGCGCGTCTCATCAACCAAAATGATATCATCCACTAACAATAAACACCAAGGTATTGCTTGTTGGATATGTCTCATCTAAGATAAGGGTAAAGATGTAAGGGCTTAAAGCTGAACCTTGATGTAAGCCAACAGTGATAGAGAATTCCTGTGTTAATTTTCCAGATGTCCTCACCATTGTCACTGAATTTGTATACATATTTTTGATTGTGTTGATATATGATATATTTACACTTTTCTTTTCTAAGACTCTCCATAAAATCTCACTTGGAACTTTATCATAAGCTTTCTCAAGATCAATAAACAACATATGCAAATCTTGTTTTCTTTCTCGATCGTTGTCAATGAGTCTCCTCAAGAGATGTATAGCTTCCGTGGTTGACCTCCCTGACATGAATCCAAATTGATTCTCCGAGATATTAGTCTCTTGTCTTAATCTTCTTTCTATTACTTATTCTCATAATTTCATGGTATGACTTATCAATTTAATTTCTCTGTAATTAACACAATTTTTTATATCCCCTTTATTTTTATGCAAAAATATCAAGATACTTTCTCTCCATTTGTCTGACATGCTCTTTGAATTCAGTATCTTATTGAAGAAATATGTAAGTTACAAAATTCCTTCATTTCCTAGATATTTTCATATTTCGATGTGTATATCGTCTGACTTAACCGTCTTTCAATTTTTCATCTTATTTAGAGCATCTTTTACCCATGATACTTAAATTTTACGATAAAACGTTATGTTCGTATAACACTTCTGATTTACTTAACTCTTTCAAGTTCAATTCATTGTCTTTTGTTTCATTATAGAGTTGATAAAAGTATTTTGTTCATCGCTCTTTAATATCTACATCAACCGTAAAAACTCTATATGTCTCATCCTTTATGCATTTTACTTAACTTAAATCTCTTGTCTTTCTTTCTCTAGCTCGAGCAATTTTGTATGTCACGCTTTCCATTTTTGGTATCTAGTCGCTTATAAAATTCTTCATAAGCTTGACTTATTGCTTTACTTACTGTCAGTTTAACTTCTTTTTTGACGACTTTATACCTGATTAAGTTTTCACCATTCCTACAAGCGTATAGTGATTTATAGCTGACCCTCTTTGCCCTCACTTTGTCCTGCACTTTCTCTTTCCAACACCAAGATTCTTTATTTGGAAGCGCACAATCTTTTGATACTCCAAGTACGTTCTTTCCACTTATACTTAAATGTGAAGACAACTTTTCATGAGACATTAAGATCAATATGGTCATCAACTAGTTGTTCCATAACTGCCTTCTTAAAAACAATCTGTTTTTTCATTTTCAAGTTTCACCACTGTATTTTTTGCAATATTTTTATTCATGTCTTAAATTTATTATATTTAATTTGTACATCTAACACCACTAACCTATGTTGTGTCGTCAATTTTTAAAAAAATTGTTCGCATTTGTAGATCTATTCTTGAAGCTCTTCACCACGTTTGGTGTATTGTAACGCCCCTCCAAAGACGATCCGCGGCCATCAGAATCCTTAGCCCGCTCTGTTCACATACTTGCCAGCATTTCCTGCATATCCTCCAGAGTTTTGCTTTGCTGATCTGATTGTGCGGTAAGCGATTCAATTGACTGAGCCATAGCCATTTGGTTTTGCCGGATGAGATCCATCTCCATTTCAGGATCCTTCGAATGGGTTGCGTTGTAAACAAGCATGATGTCTCCTCCCTGCCCCTAAGCTCTGATACCTGTTGATGAGTTCCAAAGGGGACCTAGCTGCAGCAAAACAGTAAACTGCTGCGATAAACCAGTAAACACCCAACCACTTCAACTGAAATCAGGAAAACAGAACCCCCAGCAAGGAGATTCAAAAAATCTCAACACAAGATACACTCAACCCTAAGGGCGCACCCTCAACAGGTCGATCGCTGCAAGGAGGAGCTCTCCCTCTCTTGCCTTCAAACACATTCACAAACACAATAGCATAAAAGAGAAACTAACCCTACCTCTGCCTTATATAGTCAGACAGTACAAGACAAAAATACCCCCATTAAACATAAATATTACCTCTAAGACCCAGGTGCAATCAAAATGCACTCCCGCCACCCTCCTGCACGTATCAACTTGTGTTCCATCTCCCCCTGTTGTTTTCCATGCTCTTTGTTTAAGAATAAACAATCAAATGTGTCTGATTCCACAAACCAGCAAAAGCAAAAGGCTGGAACTCCATTTTTCTGTAGATAATTGCGTACAAATTAAACTGTTCTCTATATTTCTATACAAGTCGTGCGCATACATAATAGAATGTTAGTGTCTATATTGTATTTTTGGGAGTATAGTTATTAATTATGGGTGATGATGCAAGTATTTGTTTTTTTTTAAAAAGAGTGTAAAAAAGCAACAATTTGGATCTCACCAGCATTAGTGAGGATGTATGAGCTGTGGATAGTCGACAGGGATGGGTGATAAGACAATAAGATTAAGGCTCCATTTGGGGGGGGGGGGGGGGTCTTATTTTCACCGGTCAAGCGGTTGAACCGCATGTACGGGGCCTTACTTAAGGCCCGGTACATGCGGTCCTAACCGTTTGACCGGTGAAAATAAGGCTCCGTTTGGGAGGACCACCGGTCAAGCGGTCACGATCGCATGAACCGAACCTTAATTAAGAGGTTCATGCGGTCGTGACCGCTTGACCGGTGAAAATAAGTCCTCCCAAACGGAGCCTAAGTCCCCCCAAAGAAGGCCTAAGAAGAATGATACATTGTTTTTGTATTTTGGTGATATTATCTTCATTTATTAGTTGTGTGCTGGATTTGTTATTACTAAACAGAAAGTGAGAAATAGCAAAAAGAAATTGATAAAAAAAAATTCAGATGATAAAATGATTAAGAAAATATGATTTGAATCCTTCCTACATGACACATTCAAAACACATGCGTGTTAAATGGGACATGAATAAATTAATGGACACATGACAGCGATCTGCACAACAATTTTGAGAGATTTAAATGAATGCATGTTGCTCACGGGATTATGCAAACTTAGGTTTCCTTTGAAGGGACTTATTTTCACCGGTCAAGCTAAGGTTCGGTTCATGCAGTCGTAACCGTTTGACCAGTGAAAATAAGTGCCCTCTAAACAGAGCCTTAGTTGTTGTGAACGCGGTTAGACTGCTACAAAAATTACTTGTTTTGAATATAAAAGCAGATGAAGCTCCTTAGGAGAAATCGTGCATTCACAAACGACGATTCATAACAACCGTTTTCACCACCGCCACTTCCGCGACAAATGGAGTTTAAATTTATGTACTAAGCTTATTTTCACAGGTTAATTGCTCCAGTTCATGCGGTTGTAACCGCTTGACCGGTAAAAATAAGTCCCTCCAAACGGATTCCAAGTGATAAAGCACGTGACCTACATGTTATCTACAAATGAAGCGAGCGATTAATTGTACTGTCACGAATGCACGGGTCCGGTGCACCGTGTGAGCTACCTCCTGGTTAATAAAAGTGCAATCATGAGGAGGTTAATAAATCATCATAAATCGGATCAATCAACGGCGGCGGTGGTACCGATTTGGTATTCCCACATGCTATAAGAATGCTGCAGCTGCTCCCGCGAGCGCGCTGTGCTTCTCTCTTGGATCTTTCATCGGGCAGGGATCATGTGAAGCAAATCCATGCCCAAATGGTTACAAACGCCTTACTGCGCGGCGGCACCTGCAACGCCGCCAAGCTAATGGAGAGCTACTTCGCCGAGGATTGGGAAGAAGGCGCCGGCCATGCTCACCTCCTCTTCCGGCAGGTTCCGGAGGAGCTAAAGGATACTTTTTTATGGAGCGTCATGCTGAGATTCTCCTCGCCGGAGGATTCCCTGCGGCTCTTCTCCGGCCAAATGCTGAAGATGCGCCGATCAACTCCCCCGGATGGCAAAATCTACACCCACATCCTCCAATCTTGCGTGCGGCTGCGCGCCATTAGAGAAGGCCGGCAGGTGCAGGCCCAAGCACTGAAGGACGGGCTGATCACCAGCTTGGCGCTCGCCACCACCTGCGTCCACTTGTACGCAGTTTGTCGCGAGATCTATTCCGCGCGCCGACTGTTTGACGAAATGCCGGAGAGAAGCTCGGTCAGCTGGAATGCCATGCTCGCCGGCTACTGCGTCAATGGGTTCGCCAAGGAGGCGCTGCTGCTGTTCAAGGAGATGGTTTGGAGCGAGACGAGAACGACGAAGAGGACCTCCTTGATGCTGCTCTCCGCTTGCTCGCAGATTGGCGATCTCGCTCTGGGATCCGCCATTCATTCTCTTGTGTTAAAAACTATTCCGAATCCCCTCGGCTGCCCCTTCACTGGCACTGCTCTGGTTGACATGTACTCCAAGTGTGGATCCCTCGGCAGCGCTTCGTCGCTGTTTCACGCCATGAGCGGGAAGAATGTGATCACATGGAGCACAATGGCTGCGGCGCTGGCCATCCACGGCCAGGGGAAGGCGGTGATGGAGCTCATGAACTCGATGGAGAAGGAGGGGATATCGCCAAACGCCGTCACTTTCACGTCACTGCTGTCTGCCTGCGGCCGCGCGGGGCTGGTTGAAGAGGGCCTGCGCCTGTTTGATGAAATGCAGGGCCGATTCAACGTTTCACCAACGAAGCAGCACTATGGATGCGTTGTCGACCTTCTCGCCCGGTCCGGAATGGTTGAGGAAGCGCACCAGTTCATCAAAAACATGCCGGTTAAGCCTGATGCTGTCGCCTGGAGGGCGCTGCTTAGCGCTTGCAGGATGCACGGGGAAGCACAGCTTGGCGGCGTGATCGGGAAGATCCTCATCAGCTTGAAGCAGCCGCCGAAGGAGTCGTTTTCGCTCCCCGATTCTGAAGATTTCGTAGCACTTTCCAATGTTTACGCTTTCTCTGAGAGGTGGGAAGATGTTCATTCGGTTAGAACTACAATGAAGAAGAATGGGCTTCGGAACAAAGCGGGGCATAGTTCTGTTCATAATATACACTTGACTGTCACTGGACGACACCCCTATGGCCAATCATGATAGTACCCCAATCATGACACTATAAGTACCCGGCCCGGTACGTGGCCCGGGGGCAAAACACAAACACTAGGCCCGGCCCTGCTGGGCTTTATGAACAGGCCATTGATTAGCATATATGTACAAAAAAGGTATATTAGGAGTTTTTTGCGGAACATGTATGATATCAAACATAAACTAGAGAAGATAGATGTATTTGTCATGCATAAATTGCCCAAACTTATCAAACACTTTTTTTTTCCGATCATTATGATGAAACGGCCGCCCGCCGGCGCTCGGCCTGCAGTTTTGGCCGCAAAAATAATAAGTTTGGAAGCTTTATTATTATTCCGCTGAGCTGTAATGGTGCCTGTCTGTAAACTTCTTTGTAGAAATAATTAATTTCTAACCAATTGGAAGATTAATTTCTAATTGGAAGATTAATTTCTAATTGGAAGATTAATTGGGAGACGGAGTCAGAGGGAAGCCACTTTCCCCCCGCCTCTCTGAAATCCAACGAAAACTAATAAAAGAGGCTTTTATTAGGGTAGGGATTCAACGTCAATGGTCGCCCATTTCCGTAGTGTTTACTCTGGAGTCTGGAGTCGCCGTTCAACTCCACTGTTTGATTACTACTTCTGTCGAGAAGCTTTTCATTTCACGGGACTTTGAGAAATTGTGGCAACGACGAAGAGTTCAGAGGAGGATAGCTTTTGTTTTCTTTGATCTTCTCCTTCTTCCGTGTATAATAAGTTCTCGATCTATCTGGTTCTGGAAATGGTCCGCAAGCCCTAATTTCTTTCCAGAAAGGAGATTCTCATCCTACATATATAGGGCTTTCACTGTTGTTCGAGATTGAAAGTTTCCTAGTCTTCCCGGATTTCCTTGATTGAGCGAGGCGTAGGTTTATTAGGGTTTCCTTATTTTAGTTAGAGCCATCAAGTTTTTGAGGGGATTTTTGGAAGTGCAAGTGTTGCTGTTGGAAGCTTTTTAGTTTTTTTTTCCTGTATGGAGACGAATCCGGCTTTGAAGAGTAGGGCAAATGAGAGCGTCCCTGATTTCTTCCCGCTGACTCCAAGGAAGGATCTTCCGTTCGGTTTCATGAAGCTGGTATGCGGATTAGTTCTGTTCATGGCTGGAACAGTTCTGGGCATGGCGATGAGAGCCCGGTTCAACTGGTACTTCACATCCCACACAGAGCTCTTCTTCCCACAGACCATGTACTGCGCCGATTGCGATCGAGAAACGATGGTGCTGAAGAATTTTGTGAAGCCCAGTCATCTGGCGCATAAGATGACGGATGATGAGCTTTTCTGGAGGGCAACAATGGTGCCCAAGATTCATGAGTTCCCATTCAAGAGGACTCCGAAGGTGGCTTTCATGTTCTTGACCAGGGGCCCTCTGCCCTTTTCTTCCTTATGGGACATCTTCTTCAAAGGCCATGAAGGGCTGTTCTCTGTTTACGTGCACACGCTTCCAGAGTACAAGCTCAATGCCTCCAAGACTTCTGCTTTCTACGAACGTCAGATCCCTAGTGAGGTACTCTATCTTTCCTTCCATGCTGGTTTTAATTTGTTTTTGTTAATTAACTTCTCATTTGCCTTACTTACTCGGCTACTCCTCTCTCCTTTGAAAATAAAAAATCTCTTTTTAAAACTTAAAAAAAGATTAACTCAGGGATTAAACATACATACATATATATGGAGTGCCTTAAATCATTAAACATTATAATTAGCATTATTTGTGATTGTTATCATTATAGTTAGCATTATAGTCCTTTAAGACTTGATATATCCCTTTTGTTTTTCTTTTCAATCCAAATTTGATGATGGGTTGATGGTATAATGTCCCTTTTATCATATTTTTGCAAAGGAAAAAAAAGTCATATTAAGTTTAATTTTAGTCATCCTCTTTGTCCGTGTAATGCTGTTTAAGTTGTTCTTAATAATGAAATCTTAGCTATTATGGATTTATTACCTTTGGTTAAGCCTCGTGTTTTGAACTCAAGTTGATATGCTTGAAACTCTTGGGGAAAATAATATCCATCTCAAGCTCTGTGTTTGTGTGAAGCAAGCTTAGAGAGTTTTAAAGCTCCAGTCTTTGCTCCCTGACATTTTTGATTCATTTCACCGCATAAATGAATGTGTTTCTTCTGCTTTGGATAATCTCCATTTGGAGCTCTGAGCTCTATTTCTTACCGAGCAACCAAAATGTCGGATCTTGTTCAAGTTTTCCAATATGGTTTGCTCAACCTTATAAATGCAATCATATCCACGATCCAATCATCCTAAAATTTGGAAAAAAATGTAGGAAGTGCAGTGGGGATCGGCAACGTTGGTGGATGCGGAGAAACGCCTTCTCGCAAATGCGCTGCTGGATTTCTCGAACGAGCGGTTCGTGCTCCTCTCGGAGAGCTGCATCCCCGTCTTTAACTTCCAGACGGTGTACGAATACCTGATCAACTCCGCCCACAGCTTCGTCCAGTCCTACGATGAGGACTCTCCCCGCGGCCGTGGCCGGTACAACACTCGAATGCGGCCTGCAATTAAACTCAGCCAGTGGAGGAAAGGTTCTGAGTGGTTCGAGCTCAGCCGCGAGCTGGCTGTCAACATCGTCTCGGACTACAAGTACTACCGGATCTTTCAAAAACTCTGCAGGCCTTCGTGCTACCCAGACGAGCACTACATTCCGACATACCTAAACATGTTCCACGGGCCACTGAACGCGAACCGGAGCGTAACGTGGGTCGATTGGTCGAGGCTGGGTCCCCATCCGGCGACATATGGACGCGAAAGCGTCACCGTTAATTTCATTGAATCAATCAGGAACAACGGAACAATCTGCACGTACAACAATGAGCCGACTTCTGTGTGCTATCTGTTTGCCAGGAAGTTTGCTCCTAGCGCGCTGGAACCGCTGCTCAACATGACCTCAACTGTGCTGGATTTTTGATCTCTCAAGTGTGGATTTAGTTCTTATGGATGGCTGCTGAATCTGCAAACTCTGAAACCTGTTGGCAACTGTATTTGTGCGGAATCTGCCAACATAATGGGGAGGGTGTGTTGGATTTCATGTATGCTTAGTACAGTTTAGTGTGAATAGAAGAAGGCCGATCATTCATTGATTCATAATTTTCTATCTTAGTTGCATAGTTTGCCGTAGCTTTTGGAACCGCTGCTTGTTTGATGAACTTTTTTAAGTTTCAGCGTTCTAAGTTTGAGAGCTCCACTGTTGTTCTTTCTGATTTTTTCTCAGAATATTTTTGTAGAGAGAAGTAATATACTTGAGATATTTGTGCCGTATTTATTAGAATGCATGTAATATTCATTTTATTTTATATGATTCATCTAAGCATTAATCTTATGTGGCGCAGTTGAAAATGTATTTTAATGTGTTGGGGGAGTATAGCATTATTGCTCTTTCACTGAAGAAACTTGTTGACTTACCATGGAAACTTGTTGTCATGAACTTTTGATTTTATAATGTATTTTCATATTATGAAGTTTAAATTTGAATAGAGTAATCAAAGCACTTTTAAAGACAAATTTTACTAATAATATGGTTTGATGATTAGAAATATATATATATACTAGCATATTCGAACGGGCTCCGCCTGTTCTCGATGCGTCGCTGCGGGTTTCGCCCGCAATCAAGCAGGCTTCATCCGCTTGACCCCCCGGCGGGCTTCGCTCGCCTGACCCCCAGGCGGGCTTCGCCCGCCCCCGGCAAAATTTAAATAAATAAATAATTTAATAAATAATTATTAAATAAATTATAATTTAATAAATAATTATATAAATAATGAAAAAGAAAATAAAAAAAATCGCAAATCCCCCCGCTTCCACCTGCTCCTGCGCAGGATGCCCTCCTCTGTCGCCGGCGGCTCCGCCGCCGGCGACGGGGCGACACAGTGAACGAACGGGATGCGGACTCCGGGTATCGGGATTTTTGGGAGAATGAACGGTGCTGAAGTTGGAGGAAAGGCTATAGGCAGACCTCCTGCTTGTATCCAACGGCCCGTAATTGATGGAGCTTAATCGGACGGTCCAGATGAGTTTCATGGTGTGATCCAAATATGCATATTGTATTATATAATAAAGATATATATAAGGAAACTGATCTGAACGGTATTTTGTAGCATAGAAATAAAATTTTCAAGCTCTTAGGATTCGTTTGGCGTGGTGTTTTTGTTGCGGTAAGTTTGGACAAAAATGCTATCAGCATATTTGACATGACAATGATTATAACAACCACAAAGAAGAAAAAAGTCATTTTGAACATGAAAGCAAATCGAATCTTTAGTTGAGGTTGGATGTTCATAAAAATGATGGTTCATAATCACCGCATTAACGATGTCATCGCAGCGATCTGTCACTGTGTTCATAACCAGGATAACCAACTTCAGTGTTCTTATATAAAAAATTAAGATTTTTCATATGATTAATTACTATTTTCTTTAAATAATTGATATCCGCACTTGGATATTCGCATCTTTACTTCTAATTTTTCGGATACTTTCAAAATTCGACAGAAAAGTAGATTCGAAAGATCTACAACTAACCTTAAAAATACATGTATATATTTCTAAAAGGCATAGTGTGTTTCCTAATTTACGACATGCTTGGAAACTAGATCTCGTCGGGATCTATTAACATTTTCCTAAAAATGCATCAAAGAGTATTTTTAAAAGCAAACTAAAATTTGCTTGTATTATCAAAAATTCTAAAACCTTAGCATATTTATAATTTGATCAATGTATAATCAAATCAAAACCTTAGCTGGGATTCAATCCCACATTGAAACTTGCTCAATAGTAATTCTCCAAAAAAGAATAGAAAAAAATCTACAGGATCTTCTAATTTTAGGCAGGTTCAGCGGCATGCTTATCGGAGATGTGGGCGTTCCTTGCAATTTTTTCACCGGCCTACGATCCACCGGCGATGCGAGAAAGCCGGGTAAGAAATCCGTCATTAATTTCAACCCTTTTCCCCCAATCTCTGACCCCTTTCTCATCCCCCTTCAACTCTGATTATGGCCGACAATTCTATCGTTCCCTGTGGTATTTTCCGATTCATTCTTCTTATTTTTTGTTGAAATAAATTTGCTGCAGAAACTTATCTTAATCTCTTCTTCTCCAAGCTGTTTTGCTTTTCTTCATATCCACCATTGATTCTTTATCACTTTGATTTCTGCTCTGCATAATTCAGCATTCTACTTGTAGTTGTCCATTTTTCACTAATGCTGTTGCTAATTATGTTCTACCATTTCTAGGCTTTGGTATTGCTGGCCATTAAGAGTTGGAGGGTATGCCCGCAGCATAACCTTCTTGTTCATTTTCTGAAGTTTGTGGTCATAGCTTTATTATGCATCTTTAATAAAGGT
This sequence comes from Platanthera guangdongensis, assembly GCA_039583875.1. Taxonomy (NCBI): domain Eukaryota; kingdom Viridiplantae; phylum Streptophyta; class Magnoliopsida; order Asparagales; family Orchidaceae; genus Platanthera; species Platanthera guangdongensis. The sequence continues at coordinate 2,656,557 of CM077152.1, read as the reverse complement.
ACTTTTTATGTGATAATTTTGTATTAATCTAATACAATAATAAGCTAATTATGTTATTTTTCATCATCATCATCATCATAAAATATGCAGAAGATGAAAATTTTTTTGTTAGTTTATAAGAATAGTAGGAGGGGAGCCTTGGCACACCTATTGAGGTGTTGTCATGTGACCTGAAGGTCACGGGTTCGAGTCTTGGAAGCAACTTAAATAAGGTTTGCCTACATTTCACTCTTTGTGGTGGGACCCTTCCCCGTACCCTCTCGCTGTGCGTGGATGCTTTGTGCACCGGGCTGCCCTAGTTTATAACAACAGTAGAGTAGAGTTTGATTAATCAGTTGGTCTTAGATATAAGGGTATGCATTTCACTATGTGTAAGTTCTGGAAATTGTTGGGTTGACAATTTGACTTGGTCAAATTGTCAAAGTCCTTATTATTAAGTTTTTTTTAATGCATTTATGAATGGGAGAGAGAGAATGTAATAAATGGGTAGATGGAGAGTTGTATTTATTAGGAGAGAGTTTTTGGTGTTTTGGTTTTGCCTATAAATAGGCCTTGTGTAGTTCATTTCAAGATTGATGAAAGTAGAGAGAAAAACCCCCCAACATTTGTTCCTATTTAGAGAGAGAGAGAGAGTGGGATGCGCCGCAGCGCTGGTGTGTTTTTCTGTCCGGGCGGTTAGGAGTTTGAAGCCGGGCGACTTAGTGAGCTCGCAGCGAGAGAGGACTCGCGGCTTGCGCGACCCGCGTTTTGGTGATCTCGGCAGGGGGAGCTCGCGCTGGTGTAGCTCTCGCAGGTGGAACTCGCGCAGGAGGAACTCGCCAAGCGAGTAGCAGTGCTCTTGGCGTCGTGGTCGCGAGTAGACGGACCTCGCCACGCGAGTTGGGAGGTCTAGCCGCGAGTGGGGAGCGGTCTCGCCGGGGTGTAACCGCGCGACTTGGCGGTCTCGCCGAGTTGGTACTCGCTTGATAGGGGAGGTCGCACGTTTCCAACAAGTGGTATCAAAGCCAGGTTGGGACCCTCAGAAGGTTTGAAGTAGGAGAGAGATGGAGTTTGGAGGTGCCGTGCCGGGGCAAGTCCCCAAGTTGACGAAGACCAACTATGGGAACTGGAGCATCCAGATGAAGGTACTACTAGCCTCAAAGGAGTTGTGGGAGGTAGTAGAGGATGGTGTGGAGGTGCTGACTGCCGAAGCAGAAGCCGCGTTGACGAACGCACAGAGGACAGCACTGAGAGAAGCTAAGAAGAGGGACAAGAAGGCATTGTTCATTTTGTACCAAGGTGTAGATGAAGCTACATTTGAAAAGATCTCGGACGCCGAGACTTCAAAGGAGGCATGGGAGATCTTGCAGCGCTCCATGCAGGGAGTAGACAAGGCCAAGAAGGTTAAGTTGCAATCCCTCCGAGGCCAGTATGAGATGATGAGGATGCAAGGGTCGGAGAAGGTTGACGACTATGTGACCCGTCTGCGGACGCTCACAAATGAGATGAAGAGAAACAGGGAGACGATAGACGAGGTCAGCTTCATGGAGAAGCTCCTGCGTTCTATGTCTAAGAAGTTCCGACACGTGGTGGTGGCCATCGAAGAATCGAAGGACCTCACAGTGATGACGGCGGATGAACTGATAGGCTCGCTACAAGCACATGAGTATCGAATGGTGCAAGATGAGGAGGAGTCGAGTGGCTTGGGGAAAACACTTCAGACTCAACTCAATTTTGGAGAAAATTCAGGAAGAGGAGGAGGCCAGCGTGGTCGAGGCTACCAAGGCAGAGGTAGAGGAGGAAGAGGTGGAAGAGATTTTGGAAGAAATCAGTTCAACCAGGGAGCGGTAGAGCAACATCATGGTTGGAGGCAAGATGCAGGAGGTAGAGGAAGAGGTCAAGGTAGAGGTCAAGGCAGAGGACAGAGAAGAGACCAGGGAAGAAGTCAAAGAGGAGGTAGAGGAGACATGTCCCAGACTCAATGCTACAACTGTGGCAAGTTCGGGCACATGAGCTATGATTGTTGGGCTCCTCGGAAGGGAGGTGAAACCAACTACTATGCGGAGTCTAGCAACACGGGTGGAGACCCGATGATGTTCCTTACTATCCAAGGCGCTGCAGGAGGGAGGAATGGAGTGTGGTACCTAGATACTGGAGCAAGTAACCACATGTGTGGTGATAAGGAGCTATTCACCAACCTTGAGCCGAATGGAGGAGATGTCAGTTTTGGCGACGCCTCGAAGATCTCTGTGGAAGGAAGAGGAGTGATCGCGGTGACGATGAATGGGAAGGAGGTGCTCATCAACGACGTCTTCTATGTACCGGGCTTGAGGAGTAACATCCTAAGCCTTGGACAGCTGGTGGAGAAGGGCTATCGCGTCCTGTTGAGGGATAGCACCTTAGCGATGAAGGATAGCCAAGGAAGAGAGGTGGTAAGAGTGAAGATGGCGACGAACCGCCTCTTCCCTCTAAGTTTGGATGCCAAGGAGACGGCATGTCTTGCGAAGACAGGAGAAGAGGAGGAAGCTTGGCTGTGGCACCACCGGATGGGGCATCTGGGGTTCACAGGCCTGAAGCTGTTGTCTGGATCCAAGATGGTGGAAGGGCTGCCTATGATCACACCTCCTCAAAGGGTCTGTGAGGCATGCACGAAGGGGAAGCAAAGAAGGGAGACATTTGAAGGTGGCAAGTCTCGGAGAGCTACAAGGCAACTGGAGCTAGTCCATTCGGACATTGCTGGTCCGTTTGAGACTACTTCAATAGGTGGAAGCAGATACTACATCACGTTCACCGACGACTTCAGTAGGAAGTGTTGGGTATACTTTCTGAAGGAGAAGACAGAGGCTCTGGACAAGTTCCGAGAGTTCAAGGCGATGGCTGAGAAGGAAGTTGGGCAACCACTGAAGGTGCTCCGGACAGATAGAGGAGGGGAGTACACCTCTAGGCTGTTTGATGACTACTGCAGAGAATGGGGGATCTCACACCAGCTGACGGCGGCGTACTCGCCTCAACAAAACGGAGTGGCGGAAAGGAAGAACCTAACCATTATGAACATGGCGAGGAGCATGGTGAAGGGCAAGGGGTTGCCAAAGAAGTACTGGGCGGAAGCAGTACAGGTAGCGGTGTACTTGCTAAACCGTTGCCCAACCAAGAGTGTGAAGTTCAAGACACCGTTTGAAGCTTGGTGTGGGAGGAAGCCCAGTGTGAAGCACCTGAGGGTCTTCGGGTGTGTAGCTTATGCTCACATCCCGGACCAGAGGAGGAGGAAGCTGGATGATAGAAGTGAGAAGTGCATTTTTGTAGGCTACGCTCCTGCGAGCAAGGCTTACAAGTTGTACAACCCGGAGACGGAGAAGGCCATTATCTCACGAGATGTGGTGTTTGAAGAAGGAAGCTGCTGGAGCTGGAATGAGGAGGTGAAGAACACCAAGGGGATGTTCTACGAGGATGATAAGGAAGAAGGTGGAGAAGAGGCTGAAGCGGAGATGGGTGGAGCTGAGCCACCATCACCACCTAGCGGAGGTCCAGGGGGAGCTCTCACCCCTTACTCAAGTGGAGCAAGTTCGAGCAGAGGAGGATCCGGTGGAGCAAGTACCAGTGGAACTAAGGATGATCGTCCTCACCCTCGGACTAGGAGGTTGGAGGAGATCTATGAAGAGATGGCTGCAACCCATAACAACTTTTCTTTATACTGTTTGCTTGCAGATGTTGAGCCGTGCTCCTACGATGAAGCTGCGAAGGAGAAAAGCTGGAGGAAGGCGATGGATGCGGAGATCGCCTCCATCAAAAAGAACGATACCTGGAAGCTGGTAGATGCACCTGCAGGTCACAAATCCCTCGGGGTGAAGTGGGTGTATAAGGTGAAGAAAAATAAAGATGGGGGCGTGGAGAAGCACAAGGCGAGGCTAATCGTGAAGGGCTACCGCCAAGTTCAGGGAGTGAACTATGATGAAGTCTTCGCACCGGTAGCGCGAATAGATACCATCCGGCTGATCATCGCGCTAGCCGCACATCACGGGTGGAAGATAATGCAGATGGACGTGGTATCTGCTTATTTGAATGGCTACCTGGAGGAGGATGTGTACATCGAGCAGCCTCCAGGGTACGTGGTGAAAGGGCAGGAGAGAAAGGTCTGCAAGCTTGACAAGGCACTCTACGGGCTGAAGCAGGGAGCTAGAGCTTGGAACGGCAGGATAGATGCTTACTTACAGAAGCATGGCTATCAGAAGAGCCCGCATGAGTACGCACTCTACACCAAGGTAGACAAGGATGGAGGCATGATGATTATCTGCCTATACGTGGATGACATAATCTTCACAGGGAACAATGCTGGGATGTATGAAGAGTTCCGGGGTATGATGAAGAGAGAGTTCGAAATGACGGACTTGGGTGAGCTGAGCTACTTTCTGGGAGTAGAGGTGCAGCAGAGAGAAGACGGGATCTTCATATCCCAGAAAAAGTATGCTGAAGAGATCCTAAAGAAGTGCAAGATGAAGAACAGCAAACCAATCTCCACTCCTGCCGACCCTGGACTGAAGTTGAGCAAGGAGTCGAAGGAAGGAGCGGTAGACTCCACTTTATTCAAAAGCTTGGTAGGGAGCCTACGCTACCTTACCTTCACCCGACCGGACATCATGTATGCGGTCGGAGTGGTGAGCAGACATATGGAGGAGCCAAAGGAAGACCACTTCACGGCAGCGAAGAGGATCCTGAGGTACATCAACGGGACAAGAGGTCACGGGCTGAAGTACTCCACTGGAGAGGAGCTGAAGTTAGTTGGGTACTCCGATAGTGACTATGGAGGCGATGTGAACGATCGGAAGAGCACTTCCGGATATGTTTTCAACATGGGAACGGGTGCGTTCTCTTGGAGCTCGAAGAAGCAAGCCACGATAGCCTTATCGTCATGTGAGGCAGAATACATTGCAGCGGCTGCTGGCACCTGCCAAGCTATCTGGCTAAGGAACCTTCTGGAGAGTCTGCATCATGAAGTGGATGGGCCAACAACAATGTTGGTGGACAACATGTCGGCCATCCAGCTCGCGAAGAACCCGGTGCTGCATGGGAGGAGCAAGCACATCGAGACGAGGTATCATTTCCTCCGTGAACAAGTGGAGCAGAAGACGGTGGAGGTGGTGTATTGCCCAACCGGAGAGCAGGTTGCGGACATCTTCACCAAGACGTTGAAAGTGGACACGTTCCTGAAGCTCAAAGGCAAACTCGGCATGTGCTGCCAAGTTTGAGGGGGAGTTTTGTTGGGTTGACAATTTGACTTGGTCAAATTGTCAAAGTCCTTATTATTAAGTTTTTTTTTAATGCATTTATGAATGGGAGAGAGAGAATGTAATAAATGGGTAGATGGAGAGTTGTATTTATTAGGAGAGAGTTTTTGGTGTTTTGGTTTTGCCTATAAATAGGCCTTGTGTAGTTCATTTCAAGATTGATGAAAGTAGAGAGAAAAACCCCCCAACATTTGTTCCTATTTAGAGAGAGAGAGAGAGAGTGGGAAGCGCCGCAGCGCTGGTGTGTTTTTCTGTCCGGGCGGTTAGGAGTTTGAAGCCGGGCGACTTAGTGAGCTCGCAGCGAGAGAGGACTCGCGGCTTGCGCGACCCGCGTTTTGGTGATCTCGGCAGGGGGAGCTCGCGCTGGTGTAGCTCTCGCAGGTGGAACTCGCGCAGGAGGAACTCGCCAAGCGAGTAACAGTGCTCTTGGCGTCGTGGTCGCGAGTAGACGGACCTCGCCACGCGAGTTGGGAGGTCTAGCCGCGAGTGGGGAGCGGTCTCGCCGGGGTGTAACCGCGCGACTTGGCGGTCTCGCCGAGTTGGTACTCGCTTGATAGGGGAGGTCGCACGTTTCCAACAGAAATTACCTGTGATCTCTGATTCATTTTTTATTTTCTTTGTAATCTACCAAGTCCCAAGTCTGCTTCGATGTAGTTAATCATGAGTAGAATTTGATCATTATCATGGTTGTACAACTTTGTTTGGAATTCTGTCTAAATTTACAGTTATATATGGAGTTATACGCAGAGGAGATTTCTAGTTACATAAGGTTATTTGTATGGCACTAAGGCAATTACATATCACTCAAACTTTATGTACCTTTGTAAAACATCGTGGCATCACTCCCACGATTAGGGGAGGAGTGATCGCCCCGCTTATACACCCAGGATTAAGGCACGCAAGGCGGTGTGAGACTAAACCGCCCCTTTTATCGAGTCGCGACACACGCTCGGACATCACCGTCCATTCCATGTGGTGCACTCAACGCCCCCCTCGCCACGTGCCCCCTGCTCTCATATCATATAAAACATTGTGACATCACTCCCCAAAACGACACGGTTAGGGCAGGAGTGGCTAATTATTTTTCTGATACGAGTATTTTAGCGGCTAATTATTTTTTCTTCAACATGTTCCCTAAACTTATTTATAAGTGGTTATTTTGGTCCTTCTGTTAGTCCGATCATAAATGACTCGTGCAAGATACATGTGACCTTTCATGACCCCAGAAAATGCATGTTTTTCATGTTAAGATTAAACCCGATTTCTGATGGAGGGACCCTAAAGATTATATTCTGATAGCTCTGTGGACCATATTAGAGAAATGAAAGGACTTTTGCCACTAGACTATTATGATCGTATTCTCTTATATAACAAATATAGCTATGCTTTACAAGATTAATCAACCGTTGTATAAATTTAAAATTAATTTATGAAGTGATATGAAATGGTGGCAATCATGCAGTTTCATTCTTCCCAGTAGTTCGCTATGTCTGGCAAACCAGTTCATTCTACCTACAATTTGGGAAAATCTTCAGCTGCAAACGTGACGTTCATTCATGGTGACTTGGACATATGGATTCGTGAAGCAAAATCTCTCCCAAACATGGACCTCATGACTGAAAGAATGAGAAAATGTTTTACAATGTATGGAAATTGCAGCACTCCATTTTTTGAAAATCATAAAGCTGGACGTAAGATCATAACAAGTGATCCCTACGTCTCTGTGTGCCTCGCCGGAGCAACGGTGGCGAAAACACGAATCATTCCCAACTGTGAGGATCCCAAGTGGGAGGAGCACTTCTCTGTTCCCGTTGCTCATCCCATCTCAGAGGTGGAGTTCCAGGTGAAGGATAATGATATCTTTGGAGCGCAGCTCATAGGAACCGTCCACATTTCTGTAGAAAAGGTCTTACTGGGTTCCCCCGTAGATGGCTGGTTCACTATCATCGGCAATTATACTCGAACCGTGAAGACCAATGCAGAGCTTCACGTGTCTCTGCAGTTCAGGGCTATCACAGACAATCCTTTGTACAAAGATGGAGTTGGTGTAGGCCCAGACTACTCAGGTGTGCCCAAAGCATACTTCCCTTTGCGCCGTGGTGGAAGTCTTGTACTGTATCAGGATGCTCATGTTCCTGATGATTTATTGCCTAAGATTGAACTTGACGGAGGGAAGTTTTTTGAGCAGGGAAAGTGTTGGGAAGACATCTGCCATGCAATATTAGAAGCTCATCACCTTATATACATTGTTGGTTGGTCAATCTACCACAAAGTGAGACTTGTGAGGGAGCCAACAAAATCACTGTTTAATGGAGGAAAAATGACACTCGGGGAGCTGCTGAAATACAAATCACAAGAAGGAGTTCGTGTGCTGTTGTTGGTTTGGGATGACAAGACTTCACATGACAAGTTTCTTCTTAAAACGGTATCTTTCTTTTTTAGAAACATTTAGGAAACTGATCCAGAAAGTCCGTTGAGCAGAATATAGGCTGAATGCAGGATGGAGTTATGCACACACATGATGAAGAAACTCGAAGGTTCTTCAGGCACTCGAGTGTTCACTGCGTTCTCGCTCCTCGTTATGCTAGCAGTAAACTCAGTATTTTTAAGCAGCAGGTGAGGCGGAGAAGTTTTTCTAAAATTGGCAAATCTTCATAACGTTTCTCAATCATATGCATCTTCAAGTATACTTTGATCCAAGTATAATTGTGTGGTTCTAATCATACATATACAAGAAGAATATATTCCTTTGGTAGTACTAATCTTTGGAACATATATCATTAACATGAAGTCTTGAAAACAGTCAAGTTGACTTGGAAGCGATATGAGCTGAATATTTATGATATAGTTCACTGGTTTGAATGCTTATAGTACATAGCCCTGAATCAGCTAAGGGAAGTAAGCTTATTTTTCAGGTTGTAGGAACTTTGTTTACCCACCATCAAAAGTGTGTGCTCGTCGACACACAAGCAACTGGGAATAATCGAAAAATAACTGCTTTTATGGGGGGCCTTGATCTATGTGATGGCAGATATGACACGCCAGAACACAGGTTGTATCGTGATGTCGACACTGTCTTTGAAAATGATTTTCACAATCCTACATTCCAGGTAAGTTTTTTTCACACTTTTTCAGATTTCTGAACAAAAATCATCTATCCAACTTCCAGTTACCAAGAATGTTATGGAGGAACTGACCTTTTCCTTTCTGTTTGTCATGCAAATCTTATCACAATTTTGTGAGAAACCCATTACTTGAAGGAAATCATGTGCACCATTAACTGAAAACGTGTGATTTTTTTATCTTGGTCTTACCTCTTGACTTCAGAAGCATAAGATTAATGTTCTTTTTGATCTCTACTAGTGAAGTTGCAGGTTTGAATCAAGCCCGAAAAAAAGAAATTTGTGGTTCAAGTGCTTGTAAAACCATAATTGTTCATGCCATACATATTCTTGTGTTTTATGTACTGTAGTAATGTATATATTTTGCTAATTGGGTCAGTCAATGTTGCATATAATATACCATGAATAGGCCTTATTACATAACATTTTTTATACAAAATCCAACTTAGTTTCAAAAGAATTGTTATTTATTCCATGTTACTGCAAAATCTAGTTTGTTTGGGGATCCATAAATTTTCTTATCATGCAACATCTTATTATAGATTCGTGGCCCAGCTCCAAGGCAACCGTGGCATGATTTACATTGCAAAATTGATGGCCCCGCTGCACATGATATATTAATAAATTTCGAGCAACGGTGGAGAAGAGCTACAAACTGGAATTTTAGACTAAGAAAAGTTGCCCATTGGCATGAAGACGCCTTGTTGAAGATTGAACGGATATCATGGATTCTCACACCTTCTACTGATGAATCTGAAGCACGCGTTCATGAAGAAACTGATCCGGACAATTGGCATGTCCAGGTTTGTTATCGTGCATCTTATCCATCCCTTAAATGGTTATTCCTTAAAAATGAGAATTAAGTAAATCTTTTTCCCCAGATTTTTCGATCCATTGATTCGGGGTCAGTGAAAGGATTTCCAAAGCTTGTTCCAGAGGCAATAAAAAAGGTAATTCACATCAAAATGCTTTTTTTTTTTACTTTTGACTTTATTCTATGGATCAATTTGGTGTTTCTATTTGGATTTCATTATTAGTTCACAGTTTTTTTCCATTGTCAGAATCTTATATGCGCAAAGAACCTGACCATTGACAAGAGCATACACAATGCCTATGTTAAAGCAATAAGATCAGCACAACATTTCATATATATTGAAAATCAATATTTCCTTGGTTCTTCTTATGCTTGGCCATCCTACAAAAATGCAGGTACACTTTCCAAATGCATGCATTTATCGTTTCAAATAGCTTTATACACTTCCAAGTTTGGAGAGACTCGCTTGCACTAAAAACTGAATCTTCATCTGTTTAAGTAATTCAAGTTGTAAGCTCTTCCCTGCCTACTTCTTAGTAATCTGCTTGTTAGAAATAATTTTCATTCTTGCTGTCGGTTTCCATGTTCTTTTTTTAAGTCTTAAATGTCCTGTTCACTGCCTATATTTCATCAAAAAAGAAAGCTTTTTGCTAGTGTGTCATATCATTCAAACATGCACACAATATGAATTTTAATGATAATGGTCTTAATATCAGAGAATGTTATTTGTTATAGGTGCTGACAATTTAATCCCTATGGAATTGGCTTTGAAGATTGTAAGCAAGATCATTGCAGGAGAGAGGTTTATGGTGTATGTTGTAATACCAATGTGGCCTGAGGGAAATCCTACTGCTGCTGCTATGCAGGAAATTCTCTTTTGGCAGGTTTGTTTGGCCTTTTGGGGCTTCATTTCTGTTTTCTTATACCGAAAGAATACATGCTATTTATTGTGATATAGATGGAGGAACTTCTATATCATATAAGAAGAAGGGGAGCCTTGGCGCGCCAGTTGAGGTGTTGCCGTGGGACATTGCGGTCATGGGTTCTGGAAGAAGCCTCTTGCAAATATGCAGGGTAGGGTTTGCCTATATTTCACCCTTGTGGTGAGACCCTTCCCCGGACCCTCGCTGCGCGGGGATGCTTTGTACACCAAACTGCTCTTTTTGATCATATAATAAGTCCTGAAAATAACCAAAAACATTACCCGCTGATAAGCATGAAACAAGCATTTTGTGCTTTTTCTCCCTTGACAAATGAGGGAATTAGCCCTATTATGTGATGCAATGACAAGATAATGGTGCCCAAGTCACATTCACAATGAAATCTGTGGAAGAGAAACCATGGCCAATGTAATATATGAAGCCAGCAAAGTTGTAAAAAATTTTTGGGAGGGGGGAGGCAAGTGAGTGAATTACCCCTATTATGTGATGCAAAGACTTGATGATGGATGACAGATCATGTGATGGAAACTTGGGGGAAATCGTCTGTGAGAGGAGTCGGCGGTAGGGGAGAGACGGATAGAGAGAGGGAGAGAAGCAAACATAACATTCACCCAACATAACCTCACAAGTCCAAACCAACCCCCTCTTATAGAGGAGCGGTGCCAATAAAAAAAATAACATAAACAAAACATAAATTGAATATTAATTATCCTCTGTTAAGCCTCCCGACGAGGCTAGGCTATTCGGGCAACATTACCGGCGGCGGCAACGGCGCGTGCAAGGCAACAACGGGGCTGAACCAATGGGTTCAGCCCCCTCTTCTTAAAAATCGGCTCAAGGGGGCTGAACCACATTTGGTTCAGCCCCATGGGGGCCGGCCGGCCCCCTTGGTTGGCCGGCCTCGGGTCCGGGGTTATATATACCCGGACCCCTCTCTTTTGAAGGCATGCAAGAACTAACAATGTATTTCTCTCCTTTCCCTCTCATTTCTACCCTAGCGTCTCTCTTCCTCCCCCAGATCTTCTTCTCCCTAGTTTGCTCTTAACATTTGGTATCAGAGGATTCCTTCCTCCGTCATGGTGAATACACGCTCGCAAGAGGAGAATGGCCGCTTGGAAACCCTAGAGGAAAACTTGATGGGGCTTACCGATTCGGTAGCCGCCATCGAAGAAAATGTCAAAACGTCCACTCAAAGGTTGGAGGAGCGGATCGACGACCGCTTGAACGATATCATGACGCTATTAGCGCAAAATTTGAAGGGCAAGGCGGTGGTAGAGGAGGAACCGGGCGGATCTACAGGGAATAGGCCGGAAACGCTTGGATTTGGCGGATCGGGTGCGGGAAGCGCGGGATCGGGAGCCGCAGGCATCAGAACCGCTGCTGCGAACCCGGCGGGGGTCGGATCGGGCGCGGCGTATCACGGAGGGGCCGGATCGGCCTGGGGCGGCGTCGGGTTGGCCGGATCGGCTTCAGCGCACGCCCAGGGGCCCGGATCGGCGGGAGTGGCCGCTGGCTGGGCTGGATCGGGAACGGCGAGCATGTCGGGGGTCGGGTTTGTCCCGGCGGGTTACGGTGGAGCGGGGAATGCAGCAGGAGGCTCCGGAGGGGTCGGGTGGGCATCAGCGGCCCCTGTGGGGCTCGGATCGGGGCTGGCGAGTCATCAGGGCGCCGGATTTGGGCCGGGTGGCTTCGGCATGGCTGGAGGGGGATTCGGGGTGGCTGGACCCCCCGGGGCACGCACGGGGAGGGCCGGATTTGGGCCGGCAGGCGTGGACATGGCAGCCAGGGGTGGCGGGTACGCAACTGGTGCTGACGGACGGGCCGGGACTTTTACCGAGCACGCTCCTTGGAGGCAAGGTGGGGATGGGTTGTTACCCCCACCGGCAGGGAGAGGGCAACCACCAGGCTTTGGACGAGGGCTGCAGTGGGGAGAAGGGGGGCCCTTCCGTCATGGGGCCCCAGTGGCGGGGGAACGTGGCCAAAGGCCGTACATGGCTCCCAAGTTGACTCGGATGAATTTCCCTCGGTACAGTGGGGGCGACGCGTTAGAGTGGGTACAGAAAGCTGAGTTATTTTTCAACTATCAGGAGGTGCCAGAGGCTCAGTGGGTGCAGTTAGCGTCCTTCCATCTGGAGGATGACGCGTTCCAGTGGGCACAGTGGTTTCTGCGGGGACGGGAGTATGTTCCGTGGGAGGAATTTGTGGAAGGCTTCACGGCTCGATTTGGGCCTTTGGAGTTTGAAGACTTTGAGGCGCTCTTACAGAAGCTCCGGCAAAAGGGTACCGTGATGGAGTACAGGACGGAGTTTGAGAAGTTGGCCAACAAGGTTCAGTGGGAAGAAAGGACGCTCCTCAGCTGTTTTGTCTCGGGACTGAAGGATCACTTACGCGATGAGGTTCATGCCTACATGCCCCGTAGTCTGAACCATGCGATCAGCTTGGCGCGCATCCAAGAGGAAAAGTTGAATAGGCAGCGAGCCCGCAGTCTGGCAAGGCACACTACTACACCGGCCGCGGCCAGGAGGGAGACTCCAGTGACCGGCCGACCTACGGTGACACGGCTGTCTTGGAACGAGTTACAGGCACGGAAGGAGAAGGGCCTTTGCTTTAACTGTGATGAGAAATTTACGCCAGGACACAAGTGTCAGAAGGTCCAAGTCTTTATGTTACATCAGGAGGAGCAGCTTGAGGGGGACGAGTTACTGGAGGAGGATTTAGAGCCTGGGGGGGACTTCGATTTGACGGAGTTGGGTGTGTCCCTTCATGCCATGGAAGGGTGCAATCCACCTCCGCTCACTATGCGGCTGGCGGGGAGGATTCGACAGGAGAGGGTGACCATCCTGGTGGACAGTGGGAGTACTCATAATTTTATTCATCCCGATGTGGCACAAAGGGTGGGGCACGAGATTGACGCTGGAGCGGCGTTCCAGGTTATGGTTGCAGATGGTAGCAAACTACAGTGCCAAGGGGTGTTGAAGGCGATGGAGCTTCAGATGCAGGGTTATGTGGGGTGCACGGATGTCTATCTCTTACCGATCCGGGGTTCAGATATGGTGCTTGGAGTGCAGTGGCTACAGCAGTTGAGAAGGGTGACTTTTGATTGGGACCAGATGACGATGGAGTTCTCGCAAGGGAGGCGCCAGTTCTGTTTGAAAGGGCTCCGATCTTCTCCAGTCAAAGAGATATCCATTCGCAGCTTACAGCAGCTTCAGGAGTCCGCTAGTTTGATGACGGTCCTGTTGGGGGTGAGGTCTGGCGAGGATAGACCGACAGAGGTTCCTGACCAGCTGCGAGCGTTAGTGGAGGAGTATGATGACGTTTTTCAGGAGCCGGGGACGCTTCCACCGTCACGGTTCCGTGATCACCAGATTGTGCTACAGACGGGGGCGGAGCCGCCCAACACTCGTCCTTACAGGTACCCCCACATGCAGAAGGCAGAGATCGAGCGTAGTGTGAAGGAAATGCTTGAGGCCGGCATTATACGGCCTAGTACTAGCTCCTTCTCAGCACCGATCATTCTGGTTAAAAAGAAGGACGGATCGTGGCGTTTCTGCGTAGATTACCGCGCCTTAAACAGTGTCACCGTGAAGGATAAGTTTCCAATTCCCGTGATTGAGGAGCTGCTGGATGAGTTGAGTGGGGCGACTACATTCACGAAGCTGGATTTGCGATCTGGCTATTATCAGATTCTTATGAAGGAGGAGGACGTGCATAAAACGGCGTTCAGGACTCATGATGGCCACTACGAGTTCTTAGTGATGGCGAATGGCTTGACGGGGGGGCCGTCTACCTTTCAGGCCAATATGAATGAGATTTTTCGCCCATTTCTGCGACACTTCGTCGTGATCTTCTTTGATGACATTCTGATCTACAGCGCTACTTGGGAGGATCATTTACGTCATGTGACTCAGGTCTTCTCTACTCTTCGGCAACATAAACTCTACGCTAAGAAGTCCAAGTGTTCTTTTGGACAACAGGAGGTGGAGTACTTGGGGCATCTCGTTTCCGCGGAAGGGGTGAAAGCCGACCCACGGAAGATCGAGAGTATGCTTTCGTGGCCCCGACCTCTGACCATCCGGGCGCTGCGAGGATTCTTGGGCCTCACTGGGTACTACCGGCGATTCGTTCGGGATTATGGGAAGATTGCACGGCCACTTACGCAATTGCTACAGAAGGATGCTTTCTCGTGGCAGGATGAGGCCGAGACCGCCTTTCAGGCGTTGAAGCAGGCAATGACGACGACTCCAGTGCTGGCACTCCCTGATTTTACTAAGGAATTTGTGGTCGAAACGGATGCTTCCGGCGTGGGAATGGGAGCAGTCTTGATGCAGGAGGGGCGGCCGATTGCTTTCTACAGTAAGGCCTTGGCTCCACGGACACTGGGCCTATCGGTGTATGAAAAGGAGATGCTCGCGGTTATTCATGCGGTGGCCTTATGGCGGCCATACCTACTGAGACATCGTTTTAAAATCCGGACAGATCATCAGAGCTTGAGACACTTTCTCGACCAGCGGATTTCCTCCCCTCTTCAACAGAAGTGGGTCACCAAGTTGTTGGGATATGATTATGAGATCGAGTATCGGCCGGGGAAGGACAATCAGGTGGCGGACGCCCTCTCGCGCTTACCAGAGGGGGCCTTGGCACACATTTCGATGCCACAGTTGGAGTCGCTGGATGAGATTCAGGAGGAGGTGCAGCGTGATCCCGAGTTACGGGTTATTGTGGAGAACCTGCGGCAAGCTCGTGAGGTAACCCCAGGTTATCACTTACAAAATGACCGGCTCTATTATCAGGGACGGGTGGTCATCCCTGGGCAGTCAGCTTGGAGGACGGTCATGATGCATGAGTTCCATTCGTCGCCGACGGGCGGTCACGCGGGTATTTCTCGCACTCTCCAGCGGGCGCGGGCCAATGTCTTTTGGAGGGGAATGCGCCGTGACATTCAGGAGTTTGTTCAGAAATGTGATATCTGCCAACGTCAGAAATATGAGACTACTTCTCCAGCCGGGCTACTCACCCCCTTGGAGATTCCGCATCAAATCTGGGACACGGTTTCTATGGACTTCATTGATGGGCTGCCCAAGTCGCAGGGTAAATCAGTTATCTTAGTGGTGGTGGACAAGTTGTCCAAGTATGGGCACTTCCTTGCTCTGAGCCACCCTTACACCGGGGAGTCTGTGGCGGCTTTATTTGTTCGGGAGATTGTTCGGTTGCATGGGATCCCTCGGGCGATTATCTCCGATCGGGACCCTACCTTCGTTGGCCGATTTTGGACGGAACTCTTCCGCTTGCAGGGGACTTCCTTACGTTTCAGCACGGCTCACCATCCCCAGACTGATGGACAGACGGAGGTCTTGAATCGGGGCGTGGAAACTTACCTTCGCTGTTTTGTCATGGATGAGCCGCGGACATGGGCCAATTGGTTACATTGGGCGGAGTACTGCTTCAACACGTCGTATCACTCCGCTAGCAAGCTTACCCCCTTTGAGGTCGTCTATGGACGGCCACCTCCCTCCTTCAGCAGTTATGAGTCCGGCAGTACCGCGGTGGCAGCAGTTGATCGAGCCCTCCGTGATCGTGATCGGACCCTCGCCACCCTGCGCGCGAATCTTCGGGCGGCGCAGGATCGTATGAAGGCACAGGCAGATCGACATCGGACGGAACGGGAGTTCCAGGTGGGGGACGAGGTGTTCCTCAAACTTCGCCCTTACCGGCAGTTGTCTGTGGCGCAGAGGATGAATCAGAAGCTGGCACCCCGCTACTACGGTCCATTTCGGATCACACGCCGGGTCGGGCCGGTTGCGTATACCTTGGCATTGCCCGAAGGCTCACGGATTCATCCTACCTTTCATGTCTCTTTGTTGAAGCGTAAGCTGGGTGAGGCGGTCCCGGTCTTTCCCGTCCTGCCCGAGGCTACTTCCGGAGGCGAGCTTCGCCCCCTACCGGCAGAGGTACTCTTGGTCAAGTGGCGACGTCGGGGCACAGTGCACTGTCCGGAGCTGTTAATAAAATGGAAGGATCTCTCCGCGGAGCACAATACGTGGGTGGACTTGCTGGAATTCCGGGAGCTTTACCCCGATTACCCACTTGAGGACAAGCTGGCTTTTGATGGGGAAGGGAATGTTAAGCCTCCCGACGAGGCTAGGCTATTCGGGCAACATTACCGGCGGCGGCAACGGCGCGTGCAAGGCAACAACGGGGCTGAACCAATGGGTTCAGCCCCCTCTTCTTAAAAATCGGCTCAAGGGGGCTGAACCACATTTGGTTCAGCCCCATGGGGGCCGGCCGGCCCCCTTGGTTGGCCGGCCTCGGGTCCGGGGTTATATATACCCGGACCCCTCTCTTTTGAAGGCATGCAAGAACTAACAAGGTATTTCTCTCCTTTCCCTCTCATTTCTACCCTAGCGTCTCTCTTCCTCCCCCAGATCTTCTTCTCCCTAGTTTGCTCTTAACATCCTCCACGCCGACCCCGCCTAGGTCATCCTCGTTGGTCCAAGGCGCTCCCGACGGGCCCGGTTCATCTTCCTCAGTCCGCGCCACATCCACCGTGAATATCTGTAACAATGCCGCCGTCTGGGAAATATGCCTTGTCCCCAAGGCAGGAGTCTGAGTGGTGGCGACAATAGTGATCCTGGAACAGCTCTGTGTCTTCGGACTCCGGACGGTAAGACCCAGCAACCGGGACCTCCTACTAGCCAGATTCCCCCTGAAGGTAGCAGCAGCAACCAAAGTAGCTTGGTTGGGTAGTTCGGCGCTACCTGCCGTCTTTCTTCCGGACCAGAGAGGAAATCGTCTGTGAGAGGAGTCAGCGGTAGGGGAGTGGGAGAGAGAGAGAGAGAGAGAGAAAGAGGTAGGGAAGAAATTAGGGTTGAGAGAGAGAAGCAAACATAACATTCACCCAACATAACCTCACAAGTCCAAACCAGCCCCCTCTTATAGAGGAGGGGTGCCAATAACAAAAATTATAAAATAACATAACATAAACAAAACATAAACTGAATATTAAAATAACATAACCTAGGACCCCGTCTAGGTTGTCCTCGTTGGCACTCCTGACGCGCCCGGTTCATCTTCCTCGGTCCGCGCCGCGTCCGCCGCGAATATCCGAAACATCATGTCTGTTATGAAAGGAAGAGAAACCTTGATCAATGTAATATTGGGGTGCTTAGAAATTTCTAAGTTGTATGGTTGTAGTTCGGCAAGATCAGTCATGCTGACTCTCAGGAAATGTTAAAATTCTTGAAAGGTTGATGCTCCCGCAAGGGGGCGGCAGCATGATTGATAGCCACCACTTTAGCCTCGAGATTCCCACAGGTTATTTATTTCAATGTCATGGGTGCTGCCGTTATCAAAATAACAATGTTATTAATTGCCATGTGTTATCTGTCAAAATCATTTTGGGAGGAGGTAATGCTGGCATTCCATCTCTCATTGCTTCTCTGGTAAAACGCCTTCCATTCTCCTCTTGCCATCACAGCTTTGCATCGCCTTCCAACATGATGGCAGTGAAGGTGAAATTGATGGTAAAAGTTCACCACCACGCAAATAATATGCGCAAAATTTTCCCCTGCTTGATTAAACAGGTGATAAAGTAACTAGCAAGCATCAAATACACACAACACGGATATGTAGCAAACCATAAATGCATAGAATAATCATGGGTGCACCAATGAGCAATTCATTAAAAATCAATAATTTTTTAAACTTGTGATTAGGATAAAGGTTACAATTAATAGATATTACATTTATTCGGGTGTGAACCCAAACACCACTTCTGGGTTGCTATACAATACTTTGTCTGTATTTTACGGCTTCACACAAGTTCTAGAGGTAGGCATATACATCCGTAAGCATGGAATCTCATCTCCTTCGCCAACAATATAGACGTGACACAAAAGGAAATACTGGAAGAGGACGATGTGCTGGAGCTTCTCCTTGACCTAGACTTCTTCTCACGAACTCGAGGATCCTTTGCTTGCAAAAAAGTTTTTCTCCCACAAAAGCTGTTTAATGCTTTTTTTTGTATTATGTTATATATAGTTTTAGGGTTTGCCATCACAACCCTAATACTTTTTCATTCTTCTTTTCTCATTTTTGTCTTGTAACATTCATAGGAGCGTTCAGATCCTAACACAAACATTCTTGCATTTGAATAAAACATCATAAGAATGAGAATTCATTCTGGTTTTGGTTGTATGCTATAACATATTTGACCTTTTCTAGAACAATAGAAAAAATTATCCAATTTTATTTTATTTGCACATCATCAAATTGACAGGGACAAACAATGGCTATGATGTATAAAGTTATTGGAGAAGCACTCCAAAAGGCAGGCCTTTCTGAAAAGTATCATCCACAAGACTTTTTGAGTTTTTATTGTCTTGGCAAGCGTGAACCTTCGTTGAAGGCACCATTATCGACAACAAACAATTCTAATGAAAATAGCTCTGCGGTATGTTTTATCTAACTGCCCTTTTATTTATTTTTAATAATTACTCATCATGATTAGTTGATTACCTCTTCATAAGCCAACCTAAAGGAAAAAATCGAACGTAGAAAAGTATTTGAATGAATATTTTATGTTTTATGAAAGTTTAAAAATAAAATTTATATTATTAAGAGTGAAAGATTAGATTCAATTCTAATCCAAGTAATCATCCCCTTTTATAGGAAAATGAGTGAGATATAAGAGATACAAGACAAAAATAAAATGAAACAAAAAAATTGGGTGTGATGTTGATCACACTCAACTTGCCAATAATATTTCCAAAGACACTTCCAGTGAGAATGTTGGCAAGTTGTCTGTCGGAAGGAACAAAGGGTGTACACACGACTCATTTCCATTTTTTTGATAAAATGTTGATCAACTTTAGGTTCCATTTGGTTCGGCGGTGGCGGGTTGATCCGGCGGGTGGAAACGGAGTGTTCGAACCGCGGGGGGAGGTGTCCTGCTCCAAATAGAGCTTTTTGGGGAGTTTCTCAAGGCGGGCGGGCGGGTGGAAACGGAGCAAACGCCGCCAGAGGTTCATTTGTTTACCCTCCTTCCGGCGGCGTTTGCCCAAAACGGAGAAGCGAAACGCCCAAACAAATAGAGCCTTAATGTGCTTGATGAGGCCCTTATTGTCATTGTAAAGTCTAATGAGTTCATTTTTGTAGAAATGAATAGAAGGTGTAATTTTATTCATCCACATAGGGGCAATATATAGGGCTTACATCAAGACACCCAACACCGATAGGCGGTGTGAGACTAAACTCAATAATATTAAACTATTACATAATAATAACTCTAACACTCCCCCTCAAGCTTAGGGGGACCCTACAACTTGATCATAACATAAAACGGAAGGTAAAAAAAAGTTGGCAACGTGGGAGAAAACAACAGCCACCGAGGCCCAACCGCGTGTCACCGGAGATACTTTAACCGGGCAAGAGCCACACGACGTTGGTCCACAAAACCGACCATGACCACGTTGGATACACTCGGAGCGGAAACTAGGTCAACCACGAAAGACCAAACCAACCCTACCAAATCCAGAGAAAACGACGAGGAGACGCAAACAACATACGAAATCGACCTGGGGGCCATGTGTGACTAAGGCAGGAGTCGGGAAAGAGGCATCCGAGTCGCCGTTATCACAAACACTCCCCCTCACGTGGAATACGTGCATGAAGGCATAGACAATGCCTGGAGGCCGTGACGTACACTCCCCCTCACGTAGACCACGTGCACGTGCGGGACCCTCGTCGGGTACATGAATCCAGATCACGTGGAGGAAAGCCGAAATCGCACGCGAAGCAAACTAATACAACACACTACAACAATAACAACTAAAAAAAACAACAACATTAAAACTTAAACCGGGCCGGAGAGGAAGCAGCGCACGCAATAGACGTCGAGCAGCAGCGGCACACACAGCGGCCAGAGAAGAAGAGCAGCAGCAGAGCCACAGTGGCACGGAGAGGAAGCAACGTCGGGCAGCCGGAGAAGAAGAGCAGCAACGGAGCAGCAGCGACACGGAGAGGAAGCAGCGCCAGGCAGCCGGAGAAGAAGAGCAGCAGCGGCACGCAGAGCGGCCGGAGAGGAAGCAGCGCCAGGCATCCAAAGAAGAAAAGCAGCGACAGAGGGCATCAAGGCCGGAGAAGAAATAGTCGGAGAAGCAGAGCCGTAGATGACGGACAAGAAGCAGAGGGGAGCCGACGGGATCGTGGACTGGAGAAGCAGATGACGGGATCGTCGGAGCAGGCGTTGACGGCAAAAGAATCAGTCGTCAAAGTCGATCACAGAGGGAAAGCACGAACAGACACAGACGACGATGAAAAACGAAGAAGTGATCGATGTCGCAGACAGAAGCCGGAGGAGCCCTCGACGTCGCAGGCGGAAGCGGGCCACTGTACAGACGACGGGAGAATGTCCCGTTCCCGTCTCCGGAATCAGACGACGATTCCGTGGACGGGAGCGAGGGCTAAGGCAATAGCCGTGAGCCCTAGCAGCTTGTTGTCGCGGAAGGACGGGTCGGGGGAGGAAGGAACAGTGGCCGAAGAAGAAATCGGGAAAAATTTTATTTAGGTTCCAGATCGATCCTCTGATACCATGTAGAAAGGAATAGAAGGTGTAATTTTATTCATCCATATAGGGGCAATATATAGGGCTTACATCAAGACACCCAACACCGATAGGCGGTGTGGGACTAAACTCAACAATATTAAACTATTATATAATAATAACTCTAACAATTTTCAATAAGACATAGGTCACTCATCAAGGAGCGCAATCATATGAGGCTTTCACAGACTCCATGGGTCATGACCCTGAACTCAACTTATGCGTTTGACCTTTCCACGACATGTTTTTTACTCCTCTAAGTAGCAAGATTTTCACCTACCAAAAAACACTATCCTGAAATAGATCGTCGATCTTTAGTAGATCTAGCCCAGTCTGCATCTGTGTAAACTTCGATCTTTAGACTTGGGAGCGAATAAGATCCCGCTTCCAGTCAGTACTTGAGATACTTCATAATTTTATGGGAAACATCAACATGGCCGCAGGTCTTTGGTGAGTGCATGTATTGACTGATTACTCTCACAGTATAAGAGATGTATGTGCGCGCATGAAACAAATAGATCTGTCTTCCTAGATTTATCTGAGTTTTCCTAGGTCTTTTTACCTCAAACTCACTTGTCATTTTATATTTTAGTATCTTGATCTCTTTCTCATCATTCTCTATTATAACAATGTCATCAATATAAACAATGAGGGAAGTAAGTTACTTGCTTTGTTATATTTGAATTATGAAGGATATTATAGACTTATAGTCTTGTGGAATCTCCCAAACTAAGATCTAGAAGACCGTGTCTGCCCATATAGGTCTTTCTTTAACTTGTGTACTTTTCCCTCATACCTTTTAGTGGCAAGGTCAGGTGGAAGTGTCATGTAAATTTTCTCTTCTACACTACTGTGGAGAAACACATTCTTCACATCTAGCTGGCTAAGTTCTCATCCATTGCAAGCAACATAGGATAATATAACCCTTATAAAGTTCATTTTTGTCACATGAGCAAAGGTTTCCTGTTAGTCAATCCCAAAGGATTCGAGTATAACCTCTTTCCACCAGTCTCGCTTTACACCTTTCAACAATTCCTCGTAAGTTCTGATTGACAGAGAACACTCACTTATAACCAATAATTTTTTTCTTAAGGAAGATGCACCAGATCCTATATGTGGTTCGTCTTAAGAGCTATCATCTCCTCAAGAATCACCTCTTACCAAGATGAGGGCATGGAAATGGAAGCAAGGGTAGGCACAAACATCTTATGGGAAATAGTGAGTGAAAAGTCATAAGAAACATAATGAGATAGCAGATGTTGGATACATGATCTAATACCTTTCCTGAGAGCAATGGATAGATCAGTAGGGCCCTGAATTAGGATCTGATGGTTGTTCTGGTATCATGGAAAGACCCTGTGTTGATCCCCTTAGTGCATCAGATATAAACCTGTGCTAGGAGTATTAGAAGTAATCAGAATCGGAGGGGAAATACTGTGGGAGACTATAAGGTGGAGGAATAGGTAGAGGAATAGTAGGGGAACTTACTTCCAAAGGTATAAACTCCCTCAGAAGTGAGGGACCATTGTACACCTCAGATTCACAAAAAGTGACTTTCATAGTAACATAAAGTTTCTTGGTAGGCAAATGAAAACATGGATACCCTTTCTGGGTTGGTGAATAATACCCATGAAGACATGTTGTAGTGCGCGGTAGTCGAGATTAGTAGGACGGGGATGATGAATATGAACAAAACATACACAGTCAAACACTCGAGGGAAAAGTTGCGTAGGGGACACATGGAGAGTGCCAAGCGGGGTATTGTTCCCAAGGACACGAGAAGACATGCAGTTGATAAGATAGACAGTGGTAAGAACGACATCACTCTAGTAGTATTAGGGAAGGTGCATAATCGACAATAGATATCTAACCTTCAAAAGATGAAGATTTTTATGCTCAACAACTCCATTCTGAGTGGTAGAGTAAACACACGAATTTTGGTGAATGATGTCATGATTTTCAAGGTATTTTTTAAATTGGTAACCTATATACTCACGGTCATTGTCATTGTGAAATATCTTAATATTGGTATTAAATTGAATTTAGATCATTTATGGAATTTTTGAAAATGAGAGAAAAAGGTCATTTTTAATTTTTCAGCAAAGTAAGAAACAATCAATAAAAATAACAAACCAAACATAGAAAGAGATAGAGAAGACATGGGACAAGGTCCCTATACATCAGTGTGAATAACAACAAAATGGGTAGTATTAGGCATGAAAACATGATTAAAAGCAACACGCCGATGTTTGTTAAGAGCACATACATCGCACACAAATGAATAAAAAAAAGTTGTAAACATAACAAGAAATAACAGTTTCATAATAAGGGTTGATGGGTGTCTAGGCGGCATTGCCAGGAATACAAACAGTGACGAGAACTGGAATGAAAGGCTTGGGAGATGGCACCGGGCTGGACTTGAACACATAAAGGCCATTGAACATACTACTAGAGTCAATCATTTTAACCATCTTCTGGTCCTGAAAAATACAGGAAGAAGGAAAGAATGTTACAGAGCAGTTTATTGAATTTGTCAAGTGGCAAATAGAAATGTAATTATAGTAAAGTTAGAAACACAAAGAACAGAGAATAAGGTGAGAGAGCAGAAGGAAATGCAGCCCTTTCCAACAATGGGAGAAAGAGAACCATATTTAATGCTCAAATTATTTCAGTCAGACAAGGGATGATACAAAACCTGAAGCGGAGCTAGTCATATAATCAGTGGCTCGGAATCAATGATCCACTGGGTGGAAGAATGGTATGTGGCAGAATAAGTACCCAATGCCCCTATGCGGGCATAAGAGAATGATGCTAAGGCGGTAGACTCAGTAGAGAAATCATGCACAGCGTAGGGCCTGAATTTCTTTAGCAGATAATGCAACATGGAAGTAAGAGGTGTGTCATCAGCGACATCTGTGAAGTGAGCCAAATGAGGAGGGGCTAGACAGACCTAAGATCTCCCATATCCACGACCACCCCATGGTGCAGTACCTCCTCTTTATGGTGGAAATCCATGAGTCTGAAGCAGGTGTCCATGGTGTGACGTCCCTTTCCACAATAATCACAAATCAAGTGGTTTTTATCGGACGCCTTCATCTTAGAATCACATGTCAGTTGGACACCTGGAATACTGTTTGTAGTAGTAGGGGTAAAACTTTCAGGAGTTGAGTCAGGAAGTAAGGTATGTCGGTGATCAAATTCCTACCGTACAATATTGTATACCCTCAGGGATGGTAACTATGGACACCCAACAATCTGAAATTGATCTGATCAAAGTCACAATGGAGCTTATGAATGAACTCAAAAATCTTGTTACATTCTTCGCAAGCCCGAACCAACACTGTACAACCTCATATTCGCTGAGTAGGACCCGGAGGCAACAACGGTCAGGATTAGACTAGCTTCGGGCTCTCGACCAGAAGAGCTCCCGCCCTGAGGAAGCTGCCGCCCTGAAGAAGTTCCCGCCCATGAGTGGGCGGGAACGCTTGCGCTTGCGCCAAGCTCCCGCCTTGGAGGAGCTCTCGCCCATAAGCAGGGGAGGTCGCTTGCGCCAAGCTCTGAACAGGAAGGTCCTCGGCTCAGAGTTCTCGCCGAGTGGGGCCCAGGGCCCGGGGTAAAATGACCTAATTACCCTCAGGTAAAATTACCCTTGTACCCTCAGGATAAACAGCGGGATTTGGCTATTGGCAGGCCAGCTAAGGGTATTTCGGTAATCTCAGGTCAGCAAAAGACTATAAATAGACCCATAAGGGCTCCTTAGAAAGCAAGCTCTCATTATCCTTCAAATCTCCAGTGCTTTCTGAGGAGCTCCTAGCCCAGTTTTTGGCTTTGGAGGGGAAGCTCTCAGAGATCTTCCGGGTGTGAGGTGGGACCTCCCTGCTGAGGCTTTGGGTCAGTCTTAGGTCCTTTGCAACTAGTCGAGGGTCGAAGTTTGAGAGAAGTAGGTGTTGGCTGCACCCCAGTTTTGAACTTCCGTTGAGGTCATTTTTGGCTTCAACAGTTCTGGTGCGGTGAGCGTGGAAGACAGCTGATACAAGAAAGCCTTGAGTTTTATCCCATGGCTGGAGGTGAAGGTGAAGGGTCTGGTTCTGGAGGCTCCCCCACCCGGGGAGAGGAAGCGGCGAAGAAGATGTTGGAAGACTTCAGGCGAGAAGTCCTGCAGGCCATCAGCTTGGCCTTCTCGGCCAGAAGCGAGTGGGCCACACCTCAGGTTCCGATAGAGGAGGTCCCGCTCTTGGGCGAGAACGCCCCTGGACAGCGCCTGGGGAAGGAGGTCCCGGCGGAGGCTGGCGAGAGGGACGTGGCCGCGCGAGAGCTCTTCCTAGGCCAGCGCCCAGGCAAGGAGACTCTGGCAGATTTGGGCGAGAGGGAGGCGGCTGTGCGAGAACTCTTCCCTGGGCACGGTCTCGCAGATCGGGCCAGCCAGCCGAGGCCACGGGACGTGCCCTCTCGCCAGGCAGGAGGCGAGAGCCCTTTCAGCGAGCTCATCATCTCAGCTCCGGTACCGGAGGGGTTCCGGGATCCGGACATGTCCTACTACTCGGGGAAGGATGACCCTGTACAGCACGTGCAGTGGTTTGAAGATGTAGTTTCGATAAGGCAGATGACGGATGCCTTCAAGTGTCGGCTATTTGTCATCACGTTGAAGGAGAAGGCTCGGGACTGGTTCCACCAGTTGCCAGCAAGGTCGATCTACTGTTTTGAAGATCTGCGAAGAAGTTTCCTGTTGAGGTTCTCAACATCAAAGAAGCGGAAGAAGGAGGCGGAGTGCCTGTTTGCGGTGAGGCAGAAGCAGGATGGGACACTGGGTCACTATGTTGACCGGTTTCAGGAAGAGATCCTCCCGGTCCAGGAGGTCCCAGGGTACGCGCTGATGCTCGCCTTTACCCTGGGGTTGAGGCCGGGATTCTTCAGTATGGAGTTGAAGAGAGTGCCCCCCCTCTCCTTTGAGGAGCTCATGGAGAGGGCGGCGAAAGAGATAGACTTCGAGAGGGCAAATCCAGCGTTCGCCAGGAAGTTGGCCAGGCTGGCGGAAGATGATGTGAAGGAGCCTGCAGCAGGAAGGCAGAAGGAGCCGAGAGAGCAGAGGGAGCAAAGAGAAGAAAGAAGGAGGGAAGAACCCCGAAGACATGGGCAGCAGCAGGGATGGGGGGCCCGGGAGCCAAACAACCGGTTGGGTTGGAGGCCCCAGTAGGGTCTCCCCCAGAGCCAAACAACCATGTACAGCACGTGCAGTGGTTTGAAGATGTAGTTTTGATAAGCCAGATGACGGATGCCTTCAAGTGTCGGCTATTTGCCATCACGTTGAAGGAGAAGGCTCGGGACTGGTTCCACCAGTTGCCAGCAAGGTCGATCTACTGTTTTGAAGATCTGCGAAGAAGTTTCCTGTTGAGGTTCTCAACATCAAAGAAGCGGAAGAAGGAGGCGGAGTGCCTGTTTGCGGTGAGGCAGAAGCAGGATGAGACACTGGGTCACTATGTTGACCGGTTTCAGGAAGAGATCCTCCCGGTCCAGGAGGTCCCAGGGTACGCGCTGATGCTCGCCTTTACCCTGGGGCTGAGGCCGGGATTCTTCAGTATGGAGTTGAAGAGAGTGCCCCCCTCTCCTTTGAGGAGCTCATGGAGAGGGCGGCGAAAGAGATAGACTTCGAGAGGGCAAATCCAGCGTTCGCCAGGAAGTTGGCCAGGCTGGCGGAAGATGATGTGAAGGAGCCTGCAGCAGGAAGGCAGAAGGAGCCGAGAGAGCAGAGGGAGCAAAGAGAAGAAAGAAGGAGGGAAGAACCCCGAAGACATGGACAGCAGCAGGGATGGGGGTCCGGGAGCCAAACAACCGGTTGGGTTGGAGGCCCCAGGAGGGTCGCCCCCAGGGCCAAGGAGGAGGCTACCAGGGAAGAGATAACTTACGAGAACCCAGGAGGTTCGACCAACCGGCGTAGAGGCAGGAGCCAAGGGGTCACGTCCCGCCGCCGCAAGAAGCCATGGAGGTGGGCAGAGGAAGAGGAGCAAGGAGAGGAGTTCGAGGAGCTGGGAGAAGAGGAGGAGGAGAAGGAAGAAGGGGTAGGGCGGCGTTGCTCTTTTGTGACTTCCACCAGGAGGAGGGTCACGCGACGACCACCTGCCCTGAGTTCTTAGAGATGAGAGAAGCAAGAGGAGCAGGGAGGCAGGATCCGCCGGTTAGGATCGTGGAAGTACAGCAGGGGGAGATGGAGGATAGATGTGAAGACCGGGTAGACGTGGGAACCCGGGGAGGAATCGGGGTGATCCACGGAGGAGTGGGGATCGAGGCAACCCGCAAGGGGAGCCTTCAAACCATGTACCGAAGGGGGGTCGCCTCTACCTCCCAGGCTCCCCCACCGGAAGAAAAGATCACCTTCTCGTCAGCGGACATGCCGGACTATGAAGATCCGTTCTGTGATGCCCTGGTGATCCAGACGGCGGTGGAGAATTTCACGGTCTCGAGGATACTGGTGGACAACGGGAGCTCAGTAAATGTTATCTTCAAGAAGGCCTTTGATGAGATGAGGGTTGAGGGGAAAAGGATCTTGGCTTCGGATGGACCGCTGTTCGGATTCTCTAGAGAGAGGAAGGAAGTAGAAGGAGGAGTAGGGCTGCATGTGAAGTTGGGAGGCGTGTCACGGAACTGCAGGTTCGTGATAGTGGACGCTCCGAGCAGTTACAACGCCATCTTTGGGCGTCCCCTCATCAGCGCCTTTCGCTGCGTCCCCTCCTCTTTCCACCAATGTCTTAAGTTCAATAACGGAGGGGTGCAGGTTAGGATCAGGGGGGATCCGAAGGTGGCGAGGCAATGTTATGTGACGGCGGTCAACACCGTGTCCTGGATGGCCGAGGCAGAAGAGCTAGAGAGGGAGATGGCGGAGCAGGAGGAGGACGTCGAGGAAGAGGGGATGAGCCTAGAGGAGGCGAGGAAGGAGACTGCGGAGGAGCAGGAGAAAGCTGAGAGAGAGGCCCAGAGGGGCGTGGAGGTCGAGCAGCAGCGGGAGAGCCCGAAGGAGGCGATGGAGGTGGAAGATCAAGTAGCAGGATGGGTGGAGAGAGAGGCCCAGAGGGGCGTGGAGGTCGAGCAGCAGCAGGAGGGGCCGGAGGAGGCGATGGAGATTGAGGAGGAAGTAGGAAGGAAGAAGCAAGGGTCGGCTGGGAGCAGTCGCGGCTGGAGCCGACCGAGGAAGTGGTGGAGATGGAGATCTTCACCAGCGCAGGGCAGGAGCAGAGGGTGCGGGTCAGCGGAGGCTTGAGTCCCGAGGACCGGGAGCGAGTGCGGGCCTGCATTCAAAGCAACATCGACATCTTCGCTTGGAGCGCGACAGACATGCCGGGCATCTACGCGGACGTGACCTACCACCGCCTGAACCTGGACCCCCGCACCCGTTCCATACTCCAAAAGATGAGAGTCATCGCCACCAAGCTGGAGGAACCCATCCGCGAAGAGGTTAGGAAGCTCCTGGAGGGCTTCATCTCAGAGATCCAGTATCCAGGCTGGATCTCCAATGTGGTAGTGGTTAAGAAGGGGGGTGAGAAATGGCGAATGTGTATCGATTTCTCTTTGTTAAATAAATCATGCCCTAAGGATTGCTACCCCCTGCCTCGGATCGACGCGCTGGTTGATTCAGCCGTCGGTTTTTCTATTATGAGCTTTTTGGATGCTTTTTCAGGTTATCACCAGATCCGGATGCACCCTTCCGATGTCAAGGATGTTTCCTTCATCACGAGGGAGGGATGCTTCAGTTATAAAATGATGCTCTTTGAGTTGAAGAACGCAGGGGCTACATACCAACGCATGATGGATCGGGTCTTCCGAGATCAAAGGGGGAGAAACTTGGAGGTCTATGTCGACGACCTGATGATCAAGAGCAAGTGCGTGGATTCGCACCTGAAGGATCTAGAAGAGACGTTCGCCACCCTGCGGAGATTCAAGATGAGGCTGAACCCCTTGAAGTGTGTCTTCGGGGCCAGCCGCGGGAAGTTCCTTGGGCATCTCTTGACTCCGGCAGGGGTGGAACCTAACCCGGACAAGGTAAAGGCCATCCTGGATTTGGAATCACCTCGCGATGCCAAGGAGGTCCAGCGCTTGACAGGCAAACTGGCTGGGCTGAGCAGGTTCCTCTCCAGGTCAGGAGACAAGCGTTCTTCATTCTTCAAGGTGCTGCGAGGGAACCAAAGGTTTGAGTGGACCGCCGAGTGTGAAGAAGCCTTCCAAGGGCTGAAGAGACAGCTCTCTCAGGCTCCTCTGCTTCAGAGCCCAAAAGAAGGGGAGGACCTGACCTTGTACCTTGGAGTCGGAGCTGAGGCGGTGAGCTCCGTCCTAGTAAGGGAAGAAGGAAAGAAGCAACTGCCCATCTACTACGTCAGCCGGATCTTGAAGAAGGCAGAGCTCCGCTACCCCATTCTTGAAAAGTTGGCTTACGCTTTGGTCGCCTCTGCAAGGAAACTCCGGCCGTATTTTCAAGCACACTCGATTAGGGTGGTGATCGACCATCCTCTTCGCAAGATCTTTGAAGGGGTAGAACACTTAGGAAGACTTGCCAAGTGGTCCATTGAACTAAGCGAGTTCGACATCTCTTTTGTTCTGAGACTCTCCATTAAGGCGCAAGCGGTGGCGGACTTTCTGGCGGACTATGTTGTCGAAATCGAGGAGGGAGAGCAGCAGCCACAGGAAGCGTGGAAGATGACGGTTGATGGGGCCTCGAGAAAACATTCCCTCGGGGGAGGAGTGGTGCTGATAAGCCCCCAGGGAGTCCCGATAGAGCAGGCGGTGGCTTACCACTTTCCGGTGACCAACAACCAAGCAGAGTATGATGTCGTGATCGTCGGCCTTCGCTTGGCAAAAGAGCTTGAGATCCAGGATGTGGAGGCCTTCACTGGCTCAATGGTAGTAGCGTCGCAGATCCGAGAAGAGTTTGAAGCTCGGGAACCTACCCTCATAAAATACCTATCCAAGGTAAGGGCGATCATCGGTGGGTTCCGGTCATTCTCAATCCAGCATGTCCCCAGGGAGGAGAGCGCGGCCGCCGATCGATTGGCGAAGTTTGGACCTCGGGGAGGAGGGACCCTGACTGAACTTTTTCGGCCAGCAATTGAGGAAGGGGAGTTGATGGAGGTAGGTCGGCGATCCTCGTGGGTGGACCCGTTGGTAACCTTCCTGACCACAGGCAGGCTGACAGAGGAGATTAAGGATGCAAAGAGCTTCAGGCGCAAGACAGCTCATTACCTGATGATAGAAGGGGGATTGCATCGTAAGATGTTGTCAGGGCTCCTGCCAAGATGTGTAATCGAAGAAGAGATCTCAAGGATCTTAGGAGAGG
This sequence comes from Platanthera guangdongensis, assembly GCA_039583875.1. NCBI lineage: Eukaryota > Viridiplantae > Streptophyta > Magnoliopsida > Asparagales > Orchidaceae > Platanthera > Platanthera guangdongensis. Next base: position 2,626,497 of record CM077152.1, on the reverse strand, counting down.
TGCACTCGGGCGAGTGCGGCAGTCATTCTGGAGGTAGGATGTTGGAGGCAAGGGTGGTCAGGCAGGGGTACTTCTGGCCCACCCTAAGGAAGGATACCGCGGAGTTTGCAAGGAGGTGTCAAAAGTGCCAGCTCTGCGCCCCCTCCAGCTCTTGGCAGCTCAAAGGCTCCGAAGCATCGCGACACCGTGGCCGTTCGCTATCTGGGGGATGGATTTAGTTGGGCCTTTTCCTCCGGCTAGTGGGCAGAGGAGGTTCCTCTTGGTCATGGTCGATTACTTCTCAAAGTGGCTGGAGGTTAAGGCCTTGGCCAAGGTCACCTCGCAAGTCATAAGGAACTTCGTCTGGGGGGAGATCATATGCAGACACGGGCTGCCTCAAGCGATAGTGACAGATAACGATCCCCAGTTTGCCAGTGAAGAGTTCATCAGCTTCTGCGCCCAACTGGGGATAGACCTCAGATTTGCCTCTGTCCACCACCCCCGGAGCAACGGCCAGGTGGAAGCGACAAACAAGATTATTGTGAACCTGCTCAAGAAGAAAGTGGAAAACTTAAAGGGAAATTGGGCGGAGCAGCTCCCATCGGTCCTGTGGGCCTTGCGAACGACCCCGAACACGGCCACCGGTGAGACCCCCTTCAAGCTTTCTCACGGGTGTGAGGCGGTCCTACCAGTGGAGTTCGAGGTTCGGTCCCCGCGGGTCGCAGCCGCAGGCGAAGGAGACGAGACGTGGAGGTTGGAGAATGAGGAGGGGTTACGCCTCTCGCTAGACATGGTGGAAGAGCTACAAGACGTGGCGGCCATCAGGCAAGAAGAGATCAAGTGGCGGATGACCAAGTATTTCGATAAGCATGTCAGGGTCAAGCAGTTTGCCGAAGGAGATCTGGTGCTGAGAAAGGTCGACGCGGCAGGAAGGTCGGCTCCCGTGGACAAGCTCAACCCGAACTGGGAAGGACCTTACATAGTGAAGGAAGTCCTTGGAACAGGAGGTTACTACCTCCAGGACGTGGAGGGGAGGGCCTTAAGCCACACCTGGAGCGGCGATGACCTAAAACGCTTCTACCCGTGAGATGGGGAAGATGTAATTATGTATCCAAAATCAAGCTTATTATACTACATCAGTTGACTTGTTTTTCTCTTGCCTATTGCGAAATTTTTATAATAGGATGTAATTATGTGTTTTGTAACACCCCGAGCTCGGCTCGACCCCAGGTAGACCCGCTGCGCAGGCTCTCATCTAACTGTCACGTCCGAAGGCTCGCCTGTGGGGGATAGGTTTGGTTTGAGGAAACTTCATCGGCACCCCGAGCTCGACTCGGCCCCAGGTAGACCCGCTGCGCAGGCTCTCATCTAGCTGGCAGGTCCGAAGGCTCGCCTGTGGGGGATAGGTTTGGTTTGAGGAAACTTCATCGGCACCCCGAGCTCGGCTCGGCCCCAGGTAGACCCGCTGCGCAGGCTCTCATCTAGCTGGCAGGTCCGAAGGCTCGCCTGTGGGGGATATGTTTGGTTTGAGGAAACTTCATCGGCACCCCGAGCTCGGCTCGGCCCCAGGTAGACCCGCTGCGCAGGCTCTCATCTAGCTGGCAGGTCCGAAGGCTCGCCTGTGGGGGATAGGTTTGGTTTGAGAGAACTTCATCGGCACCCCGAGCTCGGCTCGGCCCCAGGTAGACCCCCTGCGCAGGCTCTCATCTAGCTGGCAGGTCTGAAGGCTCTCCTGTGGGGGATATGTTTGGTTTGAGGAAACTTCATCGGTACCCCGAGCTCGGCTCGGCCCGAGGTAGACCCGCTGCGCAGACTCTCATCTAGCTGACATGTCTGAAGGCTCGCCTGTGGGGGATAGGTTTGGTTTGAGGAAACTTCATCGGCACCCCGAGCTCGGCTCGACCACAGGTAGACCCGCTGCGCAGGCTCTCATCTAGCTGGCAGGTCCGAAGGCTCGCCTGTGGGGATAGATTTGGTTGATTTGAGAACGTCATCGGCACCCCGAGCTCGGCTCGGCCCCAGGTAGACCCGCTGCGCAGGCTCTCATCTAGCTGGCAGGTCCGAAGGCTCGCCTGTGGGGGATAAGTTTGGTTTGAGGAAACTTCATCGGCACCCCGAGCTCGGCTCGGCCCCAGGTAGACCCGCTGCGCAGGCTCTCATCTAGCTGGCAGGTCCGAAGGCTCGTCTGTGGGGGATAGGTCTTGTTTGTGGAAACTTCATCGGCACCCCGAGCTCGGCTCGGCCCCAGGTAGACCTGCTGCGCAGGCTCTCATCTAGCTGGCAGGTCCGAAGGCTTGCCTGTGGGGGATAAGTTTGGTTTGAGGAAACTTCATCGGCACCCCGAGCTCGGCTCGGCCCCAGGTAGTCCCGCTGCGCAGGCTCTCATCTAGCTGACAGGTTCGAAAGCTCGCCTGTGGGGGATAGGTTTGGTTTGAGGAAACTTCATCGGCACCCCGAGCTCGGCTCGGCCCCAGGTAGACTCGCTGCGCAGGCTCTCATCTAGCTGGCAGGTCCGAAGGCTCGCCTGTGGGGGATATGTTTGGTTTGAGGAAACTTCATCGGCACCCCGAGCTCGGCTCGGCCCCAGGTAGACCCGCTGCGCAGGCTCTCATCTAGCTTGCAGGTCCGAAGGCTCGCCTGTCGGGGATAGGTTTGGTTTGAGGAAACTTCATCGGCACCCCGAGCTCGGCTCGACCCCAGGTAGACCCGCTGCGCAGGCTCTCATCTAGCTGGCAGGTCCGAAGGCTCGCCTGTGGGGGATAAGTTTGGTTTGAGGAAACTTCATCGGCACCCCGAGCTCGGCTCGGCCCCAGGTAGACCCGCTGCGCAGGCTCTCATCTAGCTGGCAGATCTGAAGGCTCGCCTGTGGGGGATAGGTCTTGTTTGTGGAAACTGCATCGGCACCCCGAGCTCGGCTCGGCCCCAGGTAGACCCGCTGCGCAGGCTCTCGTTAGCTGGCAGGCCCGAAGGCTCGCCTGTGGGAGGGAAGTTTTTGATCCTAGGAGACACTTCGACTCGGATGTTCTGAGCAGGGCAAAAAACGCACCCGGAATACGGAATGAAAAGAGGTAGGATCCCTTCAGGCAGGAGAGGTCTCGGCCAGAGGAGATCTCGGCGGGGAGGTGTCCGCCAAGGAGATCTCGCCGAAGGAAGTTCTCGGCGGGAAGGCTCCTGACAAAGTATCCTTGGTCAGACAGTGGGAAGTGCTAGGCGAAAGCTTCGAACAGTTCGCGCAAGGTAAAGAGGGACGGCCTCGCCTTAAAGGGCGTACAAGCAATGTTCCCGGCATACGGTTCTCGGCAGAGCGCGGAAACGAGACGTCTAAGCCCTGGGCTCTTTTGATAGGTTCCCGCCTATCCATCGCTAAGGGATACTACCCTAGGGGGGCCAAGGGCCTCGGCGGAAGCATGCTTGAGAAGCACTTGGCCTCAACAGTTGTATAAACACATTTACAATAAAAAGAAAATGACATACAAACAAAATATTTACAATGTATTTAATTAATGTAATTACAAGTCTAGAGCATCTCGCTCAGTACAACCAAAAGAGAAAAGAAAGGGGGGCCCTTTAGGGAGACGCGTTGTACCCCTCCGAGCTCTCACTTGAACTCTCGCGAGAGCTCTCGCCTGAGCCCTCCCCGGATGTCTCGCCACCCGCGGCAGGGGATTTCGGGACATCCGAAGGCGGGGAATCGGCCGCGCCGGGGGGATTCGGGACGGGCTCGAAGAGCCAAGGGACGAGCTGGCGAGCGGTGACGGACTTGCCTCTCCCGTCCAAGCAGCCTACGTCTCGCAGCGTCTCCAGTGTCAGCTTGACTGTCGCTTGAGCGTTGGCCTGAAGGAGCTTGTCGATATCGTAGACTGAATAGTGGCGGCTCCTCAACCTTTCGTCCAGTGGAGGAGGAGGGGCCGCAGTCGCCTCCATGCATCGGAGCTGGTCCCTCAGCAGGACGTTCTCGTATCGCGTCTGGGCTAGCTCCGCGCGAAGCGCCACGGCCTGAGAGGAATCCTGCGTAGCGGGGGCACGGGGGGCGGGGGGGGGGGGGGAGCGAATCGACGCCCCGCCGGAGGAACTGGACGTCGAAATCCTTGGTTCCGAAGAACTCAAGGAGGGCGCTCTCGCGCGAGCCCAAGGATGGCGGCTTGTAAGCGGCGTCCTCATACTGAATGGGCGCGAGAGGAACGTTGCCGAAATCGCCGGAAACGAAAACAAACTTCTCGCCCCAGTGATGGTGCTTGTTGGCGAGACCGGTGGTCTTGAGCAGCTGCCCCGAGAAGAAGACCACTCCTCCCTTAGCGCGGAAGGTAAACAGCTTCCGGAAGATGGGGAGGCTGAACTCGATCCTCTCGGATCGCATGTAGCAGATGAACGCCACAAGGATAGCGACCGAGTTAGGATTCAACTGCGCGGGAACCACTCCATAATACCGGAGGGCCTGGCGCATCTCTGGCCAGAGGTGGAGGCGGAAGCCCACCTCGAAGTGCTCAAGGGGAATGGCGAGCCCCCCTCCCCCGCACTGTTCACCCTGTCGCGGTTGCCAGGGTTTCGCGCGGTGAAGCCGGCGGAAATATAGCGGGACTGAATCAGTTGGAACTCCTCCATGGTTAGGCTACAAGAGGGGAACTGATGCTTTTGGAAGGCTTCCGCGCAATTGGAGCGTCCCTCGCTTCCGCCCGGCATCGTGCTTGTGGGGTTGAGGGCGAGGTCTTAAGAAAAGAGGCGAGAGCGAGAGCTGAGCGAGAACGGGAGAGGGAAGCGGAAGCAAGCAGGAGCTCTCGGCAAACCGCGAAAGCAACGAGAAAGAAAAGCAAGGGTTTCGGATCGGAGAAATAAATACGGTGGGTGGACTTCCCTATTTATAGAAAACCGTGATCATAATGGCTATTCCCAAAAAGGCGGCGGGGGTACAGCGGTCACGCCCTAAGTCGGCGACGCCTCGGTTTCCCGCCCAGGTTGACAGCGACCTACCGACAAATATGATTCGCGCAGGCATTTTGAGATATCACGCGACAGGTAAAACGAGCGGAAGCAGGGTTCACTCTCGCCGAGCGACAGCCGAATAAAAAATAATAATAATAACAAAGTTATGAGTTACAAAGACTGATAAAAATAACAGGGTACATTGGGGAAGGGGAAGGCCGGGGCTAAGAAAGGATGAGACCTCGCGAATCAATAAGGTTCCCACCGCCATCGTCCTCGTTCTCGCTGCCTAGTCCTCGGTGGCGCATGCAGGTTGAAATAGGATGATAGGACGGTGCATCCTAGGTTGATTCGGCGGGACTGGTCTCGGATCCGCGCAATACACCTCTCGGGAGAGGACTCGGCGGGTCTCGGAGGCCCACCTGGCCGATCCGTCTCGCCTACGAAGTAGTCTCGCTCCAGAGCCTCCAGCCTCTTCTCCACCGATTGGCGGAACTCTCTCGCCGCAGAGCCATGGGCCCGCTCCCGCCGTATAAGCTTCGACAGGACGGTGGCAACCCTCTTCCCCCGCCTTTTAGCGCTCCCGGCACTGGTCAAGATTTCCTCCATCTCGTCAGATGAAGGGAAGGGGGAGCTCTCGCCGTCCTCCCCCTCTCTGTCTTCGTCGTCATCTTCATCCTCTGCGTCAGCTCCCGACCGCGAGCCCGGATCCCCTGACAAAAGAGTTCCACGGTCATGGCGAGAGCTAAGCAATAATTATGATAAGCATACCGCATACCTGCAGTATGGGCCGACGGCAGGCGAGAAGGCCCAGCCCCCCCCCCCCAGTTCCAAAGAGGAGGTGGAGCGGCTTTCCTTTTCCCGGGGGGAAGATTTTACGAGTGGTGATCCCGGCTTGGCCGGAAGCAGGGGGGAGTTGTCCTCTCCCGCGGGATGGCTGGCATCCTGGGGAGCTACGGAAGATTCGACAGCCACTCCTCCCGCCGGTAGGGTGGAATCAACCACAGGGGCAGGCCGATTAGCGGCCCTTACTTCGTTTTCCCGGGTGGCGAGACCCGGTTTGGCGGAAGCTGGTGCTGCGGGAAGTCAATTCAGCAATCTGAGACTGAGTTAGGAGTGATAGAGTGGAAAAGATACCTGCAGTTCTCGGGGAGTCAGCCGGAGGAGCGACCTCCGAGACCCGCGGTTGATTCTCGGGAGGACGAGATGACGAGTCCAAGGGCTCCTGCGGGGGCCTGACGTCGTCAGGGGCCGTTTCCTGCGAGAGGTACCGCGTCAGCTGCAAATCCTCTTGCGTAAACAGCTAGTGGTTTCAATGATCAGCGAGTCAGAGACATACCTTCAGCGGTGAAGGATCATCCGCACGGCTTGGGGTCGGGGTAGGCGAGCCCCTGTTCTCGTGAGACAGGTCTCGCCTGACCACCTTCGCCCTCTTCTTCTCTTTCTTCTTCTTCTTTAGCTGAGAGGGCTCAGCGGCTAACGACTTTCTCGCCAGCCAGGGGGCAACCAAGGCGCAGTTAGCCTTGGCTCGCGCCTGGGCCGCATTGATACGATCTTGAAGGTCCTGCGGGAGCGGTTTGTCAACACGCTTGGAACGCATCGCCGAAGGAAGCGCGAATTCAGACAAGAGGCGGCAATTCGGGGGGAGACTTACGGCCGTCTATCAGCACATATATATAGCCACGGTATGGCCCACCAAAAGATTCTCTGATGATGACACGTGCTCAGCGAATATTGACGGGTTGGACGTGTCTTTTCGAGCACAGAGCTAGCTCAAAAAGAGCGGGGATTGTGTACAACCCCATATTCGCTGAGTAGGACCCGGAGGCACCAACGGTCAGGATTAGACTAGCTTCGGGCTCTCGACCAGAAGAGCTCCCGCCCTGAGGAAGCTGCCGCCCTGAAGAAGTTCCCGCCCATGAGTGGGCGGGAACGCTTGCGCTTGCGCCAAGCTCCCGCCTTGGAGGAGCTCTCGCCCATAAGCAGGGGAGGTCGCTTGCGCCAAGCTCTGAACAGGAAGGTCCTCGGCTCAGAGTTCTCGCCGAGTGGGGCCCAGGGCCCGGGGTAAAATGACCTAATTACCCTCAGGTAAAATTACCCCTGTACCCTCAGGATAAACAACGGGATTTGGCTATTGGCAGGCCAGCTAAGGGTATTTCGGTAATCTCAGGTCAGCAAAAGGCTATAAATAGACCCATAAGGGCTCCTTAGAAAGCAAGCTCTCATTATCCTTCAAATCTCCAGTGCTTTCTGAGGAGCTCCTAGCCCAGTTTTTGGCTTTGGAGGGGAAGCTCTCAGAGATCTTCCGGGTGTGAGGTGGGACCTCCCTGCTGAGGCTTTGGGTCAGTCTTAGGTCCGTTGCAACCAGTCGAGGGTCGAAGCTTGAGAGAAGTAGGTGTTGACTGCACCCCAGTTTTGAACTCCCGTTGAGGTTATTTTTGGCTTCAACAAACACCTTATCCTCATGACTAAGAAGTGTGCGAGGATCAAAATAGTTGTATTCATGGTACAATTTTGTAAACTCTCAGTAATAAACTGAGGGAGATCGATCACCTTGGTGAAGCAAAGATATTTTTTGTCTTAACTGGAAGATGTAAGCGGTATTGCCCTTGCGAGAGTAAGTTGACTCCGCTCTCTTTCGAATTTCAGTAATAGTTTCTAGAAACATATAGTTGCGAGCAATGGACTCCTGCATGATATTTATAAACCAGGACATGACTGATGAGTTTTTGGATTCTCATTGCATCCAATCCGGTGAGTCCTTCATCGGTTCCCTATTTATGTCATTCACATATCCAAATAGATGACGTCTCTTAAGCGTCAAGGTGATTGAGCGAGATCAGAAAATTAAGGTAGTTGGAATCATCCAAACGAATGGTAGTAATTTAGAGAATATTATGATCATGACTCGCTCTGGGAGATCCCACTGGAGTAACAACTATTGATGAGGGAGCGGGTGAATCAACAATGCCCTGCATAGTTGATCAAGAATAGAAATTTGAATATCACAAAATAAAAATCTAGGGATTTCCCAATCAAGAAGAAAAAAAACCTAAGTCATCTAAGAACCATAATCCGCGGATCATAAAAAAATCTAATAAAACGTGAAGAGGAGAGGAAGAGAAATCATGTCCTTGCAATAGGCGGGGAAAAAGGCGTCGAAGAACCATAATCCGCGGATCATAAAAAAATCCAATAAAATGTGAAGAGGAGAGGAAGAGAAGTCATGTCCTTGCAAATAGGTGGGGAAAAAGGCGCCGAAAAAGGATTACCTCACCACCCAGGGGTGAACGACGCTGAACAAGCACAGAAAAGAACCGCTCGACTGGAGGATCGGAAGAGTTACCTGGGAAGTGTCGCTCGGAATGTGACGCTCGACTGGAGGGTTGCGCAGGATTTGTTGCTAGCGGTTGGAGGTGCGGGAAGGAGGGCTGCTCGACTGGAAGCTGGAAGAGACGCTCGAAGAGAGTCGCTTGACTGGTGGGTCGCATGGGAGGATTCACTCGGGGATCGAATGGAGGGAACCGAGAGTGGTCAATAAGAGAATCTGCACTCAATTTGGGTTGGAGTCGCGACTGGAGGAGCCGGCGTGAGATGTGACAGGATGACCTTGGAGACGCACAGCTAGAGGCGCGCGGGACGATCGGGCTAGGGTGCAAGGAGTGTTGGCTCTGATACCATGTTAAGAGTGAAAAATTAGATTCAATTATAATCCAAGTAATCATCTCCTTTATATAGGAAGAGAGATGAGGCATAAGAGATACAAGACATAAAAAATAAAATGTATCGTAAAACATAACATTTATTATTGTATTGATCTACATTATTACATTGATGCTCGCCCTCTTTGTATAGAGTAGAGGAGTAGTAATCTTCATGAGAATATGTGGGACAAAATACAAGAGAGATGAAGAATATACAATGAGCTCTTGCTTTGGACTTTTACAATTGGGCTTTAACATGTTCAAATGTACATAGGAATGTCCCTTGTAGTACCTATCTGAAAGCAATATTTTATGCAGAAAATTTACATAACATTCATCTGAAACATTTGAAAGAGTGAGAGGTAGAGTTTATGTATATTTCATTTTTTTTCTTATTTATTTAATGAAGAAGACATCAAACAATTTTCCCTGAGCAATAATAAGTTATGATTTTTATATGTTCAGAGAGAGTCATTTGTTAATTGGGTTGGACTAGGTTGACATAAACCAATGCTTTGCAGAAAGCGTAGGCTCTTCTTTTGACATTCGCTATCCCATGAGGATTATGATAGAAGAATTATTTATTTACTTCTCCATTTAAGGAGTTAATTATTCTTAAGTTGGCCTCTCTTTCATCACATTTATCAAGAGAAAATGATCAAAATAGTCTCCTCTCCCCGCTATTTAGGATGTATTTGATTTTGAGGCTATATTTTTTCTTCTTTTAATTTGATCCCTAGAATTATCTGAAGAGGCTATTACGCCATTTTGTTAAACATTGGGATAAAATTGAAATAAAGAGACATTTTGTCGGTCACGAAAGAGCACTTCTGCCCTGAGCATGTGCCCTATGGGAGCCTTTCGGATGACTTTTTGATGGAATTATGCAAGGGTCATAGTGGCCGCGTTGGATAAATCTAGGGATCATATTGGAGAGAAAAAATGTTGTGTCAAAATCTATGCATGCCTTATGGTAAGGAGACCATTCTAGTCAATTTCCGCTATTTATTGAAGTAGTCATGACCGTCTCGATTTCTATGTAGCGAATGGCACATAAGTTCCGCAGGTTCATGATTTACGTACATGCCAAGGGTATGATCGTGGATGATGAGTATGTCATCGTTGGTTCGGCGAACATTAATCAGAGATCCATGGATGGTTCCAGGGACACAGAAATTGCTATGGGTGCTTACCAGCCACACTATGCATGGGCTAGAAACAATGGTCATCCACACGGCCAGGTTTGCACTTTATTTGTTGCATCTTAGTTCAGAATAGAATGAAACAGCCTCTAAGCTCATATTTACTCCACTGCACTCAACAAATGTTAGTCCTTCAGAAAATTTTATAAAAAAAATCTGTTCTACAAACATTAGAATTACTTGGTATTTTACTTATCTGTTGTTCAATCACATCTGCTAATACAAGGACTAAAAGTAAGACATGAATTTGTTTTTTATTTCTTTCTGAAACAACTTGGTCTTGACGAGTTATTCTTCATTCACTCAACTATACGCAGGTTTATGGTTACAGAATGTCGCTTTGGGCCGAACATTTGGGTGGGTTAGAAGACGATTTTCGAACACCGGAGAGCCTTGAGTGCGTCCGGCGTGTTAATGAGCTCGCAGAAGAGAACTGGAAAACTTATGTGGCGCCCGAAGTTAAGGAGATGAAGGGGCACCTCATGAGGTACCCAATCAGGGTCGAGAAAGACGGTACAATCGGGCCGTTGCCTGGGTTTGAGAACTTTCCCGACGTCGGTGGCAAGATTCTTGGAGGACACAACTCTCTTCCAGATGCGTTAACAACATGAGTTAAGCCAAGTGTCTTGTTTAAAATCGCAGTCTGGTGTTCTAACAAAGTTAATTAGGATGAAGAAAATTATTGCTAAGCTCTAATCAACACAGTTTCTTTGTTCCACATAATTTACTGGAGGAGCTCACAATAGGAGGATTTGGCTGGCCAATATTACAATTTTTTTGACATTTTCCATCAAGATTGTGAGAAAAATATATTATTTGCATGAGTATAAAGAATGTTATTATTATTATTTTCGGTTAGCCTCGTGTTCCTATTTTGTTAGTAGTTGGAATATTGCTAGTAATTAGACTAGAATCCACATGTAAAGGATTTATATTTTTCCCCCATAATGTAAGGAAAAATTTTATCCATCCTGCATGCATTTCATTATAGTTTGTCCTACATGTTCTCTCGATCTGAAGGCTTATGGCGGAAAACCATTGTCTCGGGGGATATCTGGGGAGAGAATCCACTCACATATGAAGATAATAGTGCACATAATACTTCTAAAAAGATGTGCGAGATTTTGATGAGTTAGAAGACGATTAACTCAACAGCTTGAAAGGAGGTAATAGAAACACAATGAAGTTCACATTACAACACAATGTTAACTTTTATTCATATATTTTTAATCAGTCTTAAGGTCAACATGACACGCATATATTTCAAAGATATACTATGAGTGAACTCATTATCCCCTGATTTCCATATAAAGGACACATTACCATTAATTCAAAAATTAGTGGAGCATATATATATATACACACATATATATATATATACATATATATATATATACACATATATATATATATACACATATATATATATATACACGAGTCGCAGGCACGGGCCTCCGGCCCGATGGCTACGCGCCACAGTAACTGGCCGCCGACGGCGGGCTTCGCCCGCCCCACCACCCCCGGCAGGCTCCGCCTGCACCCCCTCCCGGCGGGCTCCGCCCGCCCAATTTTAATTTTTATATTAATTTAAATTTACATTTATAAAATATTTTATATATTAATAAATTTAATTTTTAGATTTTTATAATATTAATAGTTAAATTTTTATTAAAAAAAAAACTAAAAAATCCCCTCCCCCCCCCCCCCCCCCCCCCGCGAATTGACGGCCTCCCCTACCGCCGGCGGCCTGACCGGCGGCCACCGGCAGGTTCGCCGGGCGAAGGCGAGCCTGCCGGCGGTGGTCCGGTGGCGCTCCGGCGGGGCCACCGCCGACGGTGGCCCTGACCGTGAGGCCCAGATTGGGCCTCACGGTCAGGGCCACCGTCGGCGGTGGCCCCGCCGGAGCGCCACCGGACCACCGCCGGCAGGCTCGCCTTCGCCCGGCGAACCTGCCGGTGGCCGCCGGTCAGGCCGCCGGCGGCTCCGCCGCCGGCGGTGGGGGTGGCCGTGAGAATGGGGGGGGACGCGGAATTTGGGATCGGGAAACAGGAGAGAGAAGGTTTCTATTTTTTTTATTATGTTATTGGCAGACCAGTTGTGTTATTCGCAGCCGACGATCTAACGGCTCTGGATCCGAATACTCGAATCCGACGGCCCTTGTTTTTTCCCCTATTTTCAAACTCACGCTATTGGCAGACCACCATATATCTTTTTAAGATAGTATAGATATATATATAATCCTACTTAAAGTTTATATTATATATAATCTTATTATTATTGTTTTTACCTTTAAAATAAGAATTAAAGCATTTACTATATACCCGCACTTCGAGTACATGTGCTGCTATTTATGAGAGAGGGAGAGATTGATTTCTCTCCTAAACCCTAATGAAATTAGAAATTATATCCACTAAAGTTATTAAAAAAACAAAGCACTTTTAATGTTGAAAATATTTCCAAGGCAAATTTCACAAATTATATAATTTTTACATGATAAAAAAAGATAAAAAATAACATGAAACCATTAAAAGGGGGATAAGCACTTTCACATTCAAATAAAAATAAATAAATAAAGGATATATATGTAACGGCCCCACTTTCTAGACTACCATTGCAATTTTCATAACAATTGTAATGAAATAGTACCTATATAGTTGGTGGCGTCACAATATACACTTGAACCATAATGCTTTATTTACAGCAATTTGAATAATCAAAAGCATACTGCTTTAAAGATACAGAAAAATTACATGATCCATCCCCGCTCTACATATTTAGAATATATATATACATAACACAAGCATCCTAGGTAAACATATTCGCAAAAATATGCCCCTGACAAAAACAGAAGAAGAAGAAGAAAAGATAGGGCCACCCATCACAGCATGTGTCGGCTGTAGCATTAGCTCGCCGGCTGGCAACACAATACATAAAAAATGTACATATATGTCAAATAAACTACAAAAGAATTGCATGCTGCAATAGAGTATGGGGATTACGTGTCGCACATGTATTGCGGGAATGAAGTTACAATTTTGACCCTTCAAATAATATAATAGCCATAAGAATGCTATATAATATGGCATCTCTCCCCCGAAGAATTGAGGTAGGCGGTTAAATGAAGAGAACGGAGGTTTAGGGAAAGCAGCATTATCCTGTGTGTTTTATTTTATATTAAAAAAAATTATACAGGAAGAGCATAGAAAACTGGAGCAACTTTTATCATAAGAATTCCATTCAATCAATCGTTCCCTGAAATCATGCAGCAGCGTGGATTTTATAGAGAAACATTACAAATACCAAATTATAGAGGTTGTGAGATTCTGTGAAGTTCCATTGTATTTTTGCATCATTTAGTTTGCTGCTGCAAGATGATGAAGCAGGTAACTTTTCTTCCCTTCCCTTATAGCTCCAGTTATAGAATAAATTTTATAGAAAACTAAAAGAATCGGTGACAGCAAGCAGCTAAAATCTCAAGGTAAACGAACTCGTGAATCAATATTCATACCAGCGAGAAAATTTCTCTTCAAAATGCCATCCATGGTTGGATGGCCTTCACAAACTTCACGGCCTTTGATCCGTGGAGCAGCTCGCCTTCTCAACAGCATTCAACAAAATGTCCAGCGGGTTATTTTCGATGACCTGGAAGGAGTATTTCTTGCAGTGCTGCTGCAAGATACGCTGCTCGTGCCTCCGCATTCCTTCCTTGGCCCTGGCAACGTTGCACTGGGCGCAGTGCCACTTGCCTTTTGGGACCGACGTCCGAGGCGGATTCATGCAGTACGTGTGGTAAGCATCATCGCAGACATCACACAGCACGATCTCCGCATCGTCCTGATCCTTATGGCACGATCTGCAGAGGCACGACGGGCAGTACCAGCAATCCCGGTTTCGCTGATGCTGGCTGGCAATCTGACTGTTCTTCAGGCATCTGATGTGATAGTACTTGTACGGGCAGTAACTGTTCCCGCAAGTCAGGAACCTCCTATCGTCGTCCTCGCAGGTCCCGCATAACTTGCACAAGTGCGCCACAGCAGTTCTGGATTGTGCTAGAGGCCCGCCCGATTCCTTGCTCGAAACTGAGCTCTCCCTCGCGTCTTTCTCGGCCCCGGAAAAATCAAGCCGATCGCACACCGAGCAATTCTGGTGCGGGCCATCCTCTCCACTCTCCATAACAGGTTCCGGCTCTTTGGTTCTGCCATTCACGCAGGGCGCGCAGTACCAGTTTCTAGGGGGGATCTCTTCAAAGGAAGGCTCGACACACGAGATATGGTAGATCCCCTCACATCCATCGCATATAAGGCTGTGCTCGCCAATTGCTTCGGTGTTGCATTGCTTGCAGGTATGGACCTTGTGCGATTTATTTGAGCAATCACGCTCTTTAAAACTATTAGGGATATTTTTCTCTGGCTCGAGAACATTAGGCCTGTCACCGATGGGTCGCTTGTGGATGACTCTGAGTTCCGGAGATTTGGTTTTTTCTTTACAACAGGATGCACAGTACCAGCTTCGAGAAGGGAGCTCCGGACTAAATGGATCAGCGCACGAAGAATGGTATACAGCCTCGCACCCTTCGCATATAAGCCTGTGCTTGCCGGCAGTTTCAATGCCGCACTGCTGACGGACATGAACTTTGCACAGACAAGATGCTTCGCTTTGGTCGGGTTTATTAGACCGATCCGAGTCGCTCAAAGGGAACTGCCCGTTGACATGAGAGTTCATCGAGTTTTTGAGCTCCGCAGTGCCTTGAGGGTTATCCTACGGAAAAAATCATGGCAAAAGAAAAGAACAAATAAGACTCGTGATAAATGAATCATTCAGTCATAGCAAGACAAATAAAATAAATACATACATTTGCCTGAAGCTTTCCTTCACCAGCCTCCAATCCGAGCTCTTCTCCTACCTAAGAGAATGAGAAATAAGACTAAGCGAACCTCATGCATGCAAATTCAATGTAGACCACGAGATCAATGAGATGACAGATTCCACAAACTTTGAACTAAAACTAACAAAAAGCTTAATGAACTCCACAACTACAATGGTATGACAAGGCATTAGAATATTCAAAATATTTTACCTGTTTAGCATAAGAATTGCTTGACAGTTTCGAAAGGCTGCAAGAAAGAAGCAGGATGTCTTGACCAACTTTTTGGAACTTATTCCAAAGCTGCGCAAAATTCAAGAAATAGATTCTCATTTTGAAAGAAACTAAGAATAACAAAAAACAATCACGTGAGACAGGACATCAATTGATGATGATAATTTGAGCTTCCGAAGCAATGAAAAACGACAATTTGCATCACGGTTCGTAAAATTATCCTAGCATCCACCTTATACAAAAGCAGAGTTATTTAAATTCCATGTAGCCAGGACTTTCTTATGGGCGGTATTTAAAAAATTGCAAATAAAGAAGAGTATAATTGTTTAGGCTAGGGCGCCTAACACTGACCTTATTTGAGGGTTTTTGGCGATTGTTATTAGCACTACACTTTTGGATATTCGCACTACGTTTACTCCTAATTTTCCACGCCTTTTGAAAATACTCCTTGTGCATGCATTTTTTGGAAAAGTGTTCAACACGAAAGTTGTAGAGAGATCTACAACTTTCGTGTTGAACACTTTTCCTAAAAATGCATGCACAAGGAGTATTTTCAAAAGGCGCGGAAAATTAGGAGTAAACGTAGTGCGAATATCCAAAAGTGTAGTGCTAATAACAATCGCCTTCTTTTAAGTACTGGCAGTGCAAAGGGATGAATTTGGAGTCTAAATATGAAGATCGGCACGTGTATGAGTTTAGATTCACTTTTATATTTTCGTTCAGATTCAATTCAAGGGTGGATTCAACTGCAAAAACATGTTGCAATGAAAAACATTCTTCTAGTTACTTTTAAATAAGGGATCATGGCCTTTTATATCCTCAGTATGATCAACCTCTTTCACAGAGGGGTTTACGCGGCATATTATAGGCGTCGGCATATTATGGGCATCGTTGATTCCGATTTAGTTAAAGAGAGAGACAATTGGAGACACTAAATCCAATCTAACAATAATGGGAAATAAACAATAATCTAAACTGCATCAACAGAGCCGATTATTTTTAAGATAAAATTTGCCATTTTGATAATAAATGGAAGAGACATGTCAACATAATCAACAAATATACCCCCATCATAATAAAGGTGAGTTAAAATATACTTTTCTTATATGATAATTTGCATGGCACTTATCCATTAGATTGAACTAACGAGCTTTTCTTACTATCTGAGATCGACTCTTCAAAGAGAATCAATTTGATGATCTAAGCAATCTACAGAAAATTTGGTTAAAGATAGCATTTAACAATTCCATTCACGAGTTAAGTTCTCTTCTATAATATGGAATCTCATAGTCATGATGAAACTAGTTATCATGTGATGACAAAAGATAAGCTAGAACGCAAAGATTCAAGTGTCATGATGCGCAACAAAGATATAATAGAATGAACAAATTATTATGCCGACAATACAAAATAAATACACGCAAGATTAAAATGTATTGAAATCAACAAAGTTCATGCAAGTCTCAAGATAATTGTAAATATAATTGACTGTCTTCATATCATGCAGTTTACAAATAAAATTTAATCTCAAAAACTAGTACTCTGGAAAAAAATCAGACCTTATTAAAGCATGAAAGGGTTTTCAATGTATACTGAACTCACAGATACGAAAATTTCAAAGAAAGGTTCCTAAGCATAACACAAGAATTATCTACCCAAGCCTTATGCCCATTTTCATCCTAAGAATTACACTTATGTAAAAATGAACATTTTTTAAGATAGATTCTTATAAACCCTAAAGAAATATGGATAGATTGAGCCGGAATGCCATAATATTTGTGGATCTTCGAGGAGCAGGATTGGAGATAAACATAGTTCAAAAGATTTCAAGAAGCCCTATTGAATGCCTCGAGAAGAATAAAATCAATGTAGGAATGAAAATTTTTGATGATAGAATCTTATAAACCCTAAAGAAATATGGATAAATTAAGCTGGAATGCCAGAATATTCGGGAATCTTTGAGGTGCAGGGGCTTCTTCAGCAAGGAGCTTCGAGGAGCAAGGGCTTCGTCAGCGAGGAGCTTCATTAGTGAGGGGCTTCGAGGACCAAGGAATTCAATAGTAAGGAGCTTCGTTGGCGAGGAGCTTCAAGAACTGGGCGTTTCATGACTGCGGATCTGGAAAAATACGCGTATAAAAAACGCTCGACCACACCTCTATGTTCCGGCTTACGCGGTTCTGAGAAAACCTGAGTTTTGCCCACGGTGACAAATAAAAAACGCACGAGCCAAACGCTTAATAAGTGTGGCGGCATTTTAAGAAAAAAAAAAGTCGGCACGCTAAAAATGCCCCCCCAACCGAACCTATTCTATGTTTGCTGAAATTGTACGAGTTGTCTCTCAACCCAATTGAGGCAGTTAGGGTTGGAAATCAAAGAATATTTGGTGTATGGAAGAGATGGCAGTAATTTCCAGAAGAACAAAGGATTTGAGGTTTTGCGGCTGAGAAGCCAGAAGAGTACATAATGAGGACAAAGTGGCGGCAGGAGTCTGGAGAAAGTGGTGGGAGGACTCTGGAGAAGTAGGAAAATCATATAAGAACAACAACACTCAAGCCTTTATCCCACTATAGTGGGATCGGCTATATGGATCCTTTGACGCCACTGTGCCCTATCTTTTGCCATAATCTCACTAATGCCTAAGTACATCACGTCTTTCCTTATAATTTCATTCCAAATCTTTATTGGTCTACCCCTCCCTCGTTTAACATGCCCAGTAACTAGACTCTCACAATGCCTAACAGGTGCCTCTAATGGTCTCCTTTGTACGTGTCCAAACCATCTTAGTCGAGCTTCTCGCATCTTCTCTGGAATTGGTGTTACTCCTATCTTATCCCTGATACATTCATTCCTAATTTTATCCAGTCATGTGTGTTCACACATCCACCTAAGCATTCTCATCTTCACAACTCCCATTTTTTGCTCATGTACACAATTCACTGTCCAACACTCAAAACCATAGAGTATCGCTGGTCTAATTGCAGTACGGTAAAACTTGCCCTTAAGTTTTAATAGTACTTTACGATCACATAAGATCCCTGACGCGCCTCTCCACTTCAACCAACCCGCTTGGATTCTATGTGTCGCATCTTTATCAATACCTCCATCTTTTTGAACTATCGATCCAAGATATTTAAAACACTCACTACGGGAAATATCTTGATCACCCAACTTAATACCGAAGTGATCTGTCCTTCTTGCACTGCTAAATTTAAGCTCCATATACTCTGTCTTTGCTCTACTCAACCTAAAACCCTTCTTTTCTAAAGTGTCTCGTCAAGATTCAAGTTTTGCGTTTACACCCTCGCGCGTCTCATAGACCACGATATCATCCGCAAACAATAAATGATATTGTTTTGGTCGATGAGACGAGCGAGGGTGTAAACGCAAAACTTGAATTTTGGAGAGACGCTTTCGAAAAGAAGGGTTTTAGGTTGAGCAGGGCAAAGACAAAGTATATGGAGCTTAAATTTAGCAGTGCAAGAAGGAAAGATGACTTCGTTATTAAGTTGGGTGATCAAGATATTTCTCATAGCGAGTGTTTTAAATAAGAAAATTTAAAAAAAAAACAAGGGAGAGAGATAGCACTAGAAAGAGATAAGAGAGAGATAAGAGAGATGTGGAGAAAGAGAGAGAGAGAGAGAGAGAATGGGGAGAGTACGGAAGATCTAGGAAATGAGAGAAGGAGATGGCAGTGTGAAAGGACAAAGAGAGTCAAAATATGAAATGATCATTAGGCCGGTGAGGGAAATCAAGAAGTATTCTTCATCTCATCCCTCTAATAAAGCCGTAGAGTCCTCTTTTGCAGAGCAAGAATAAAGTTACGATAATTACTGTAGAGATGGAAAAAGCCAACCTTGTATATATGTTCACTTGTATCAAATACAAAGAATGAGTGCGAATATATAGATGAGAGGAAGAGAGAAGAAGGTCCTATACAAGATGTGGGACTAAAGAGAGTAGAGAAAAACAATAAATGTTACATAATGGGCCTAGATTAAATGGGCTTTTCTATCACTCCCCCGCAAGCTGGAGCGTATAGGTCATATGCACCCAGCTTGGACAAACACTGGTAGAACAGGGTACTTGATAAGGCCTTTGTGAGAATGTCAGCAACTTGATCAGTGCCCGGAACATGCTTTAACTCAAGTTTTTTCAATTGAACTTTCTCTCGAATAAAGTGACAGTCAACTTCGATATGTTTTGTGCGCTCGTGAAACACCGGATTCTTCGCTATGTGTATGGCGGCTTGACTATCACAAAATAGAACAGCAGATGAGGGGAGTTTTACTCCCAGGTCAGTAAGGAGACTTTCAAGCCATGTGAGTTCTGAGACAACCGAGGCCATCGATCGGTATTCAGCTTCTGCAGAGGAACGAGCGACCACAACTTGTTTTTTACTTTTCCATGTAATGAGATGACCACCAAAATAAGTACAGAACCCACTTGTTGACCTCCGATCGTCCAGAGAACCGGCATAATTGGCATCAGAATAAGCGACTAATGTGGGAGCCGAGTCGGAGGTTTTGTAAACCAGCCCTTGACCCGGAGCTCCCTTAAGGTATCGGAGAATCCGTTCAACCGCCTGGAGATGAGAAACCCGGGGGGCATGCATGAACCGACTGACAACCCCAACGGCAAACGATATATCCGGCCTCGTGACTGTTAGATCGATCAACTTTCCCACAAGGCGTCGATAGTATTCTGGGTTCTGAAGAAGCAAATCGTCATCAGAAGCATGAGCACACAGTTTGTGATTTGCCTCCATCGGGGTACAAGCTGGTTTGCAACCGGACTGACCAGCGAATTTGAGAAGATCGAGACAGTACTTCTGTTGGGAGAGCACCAGCCCGTCCGGCCGTCGTGCGATCTCGAGACCAAGGAAGTAGCGAAGATGCTCCAGGTCTTTAGTCTGAAATACAGTGCTCAGATGTTGTTTGACCTCCTGAATCCCCTTTGAATCATCCCCAGTGAGTAGTATGTCATCAACATAAACCAACAGAAGGACGGTTCCAGTGGCCCGGTGTCGGGTGAATAGGGAGAAATCTGCAGAACTCCGAGTGAACCCCATGCCCCGAACCACCTTGCTAAACTTGTCAAACCACGCCCGAGGGGACTGTTTGAGACCATAAATGGATTTCTTGAGAAGACACACCAGAGACTCCCCCGTGGTCTCAAACCCGTGCGGTTGACGCATGTAGACGGTTTCCTGGAGGTCGTCCATTCAAAAAGGCGTTCTTGATATCGAGCTGATGAAGGGGCCAGTGGCGGTGCACCGCCACGGAGAGAAGAACACGGACGGTGTTGAGCTTAGCCACCGGAGAGAAGGTCTCCTCATAGTCAAGGCCCTCTTGTTGCGTGAAGCCACGGGCCACAAGACGGGCCTTCAGTCTGGCAATAGTGTCATCCGGAGCATGCTTGATGACGAAAACTCATTTACACCCAACAGGGTGCTGACCTGGAGATAAGGGAACCAAGACCCGGGTCTGGTTGGCCCAAAGGGCCGTCATTTCGTCGTCCATGGCAGCCCGCCAGCCAGGATGTTGAAGTGCCTCCTGCAAAGAGTTAGGGACAGAAACAGAGGATAATGAGGTGGCAAAGTGAAGAAGAGGTGGATAAAGGTCATGGAGAGAGACGTAATTCGCCATCGGATGAGCGGTTGATGCAGGAGCCGGAGCAGCAGGTAGCGGAGCACCAGAGGGCGAAGCCGACTGCAGAGGGGCAACGGGATGAGGAGAGCGACGAGAATAGACCCGGATAACGGGTGGTGGTGGACGGGCCGGAGGTAGGGCAGGAGGAGGAGAGGATGAGGAGTGGGGAGCAGGGATGACAGGATGAATAACGGGGTCTGGACGAGGAAGCGATATCCAGATCAGAGAAGAAGGGAAGATTTTCACGGAAAGTGACATCCGCAGAGACAGTAACTTTGCGGGTAGCAGACGAATAGCACACATAACCCTTTTGAGTGCGCGAGTAGCCCACAAAGATATGTTTGGCGGCACGTGGAGCCAACTTGTCGATGGAAGGACCAAGTTGGTGAACGTAGCCGGTACACCCAAAGACCCGAGGAGGAATGGGAAAAGGCGGAGTGGAGGGAAAGAGGAGACTGAAGGAAGTAGCATACTGGAGGACGGAAGAAGGGAGGCGGTTGATGAGAAAACAGGCCGGGGAGAGCGCGTAGTTCCAGTATGGTTTGGGAACCCGCATTTGGAACAAAAGGGAACGGGCTACATCAAGAAAGTGACGATTCTTGCGCTCGGCGACACCATTCTGTTATGGAGTATACAGACACGAGGTTTGGTGAAGAATGTCGAACTCAGAGCAGAGAGTCGCGAAGGAATGACTGGTGTACTCACGCGCATTGTCAGTACGAATAGTACGAATGGATGCAGAGAATTGAGTGCGAGTCTCAAGTATGAAGGCCCGGAAGACGCGGGGAAGCTCAGAGCGATCCCGGAGGAGATACAACCACGTCATGCGAGAGTAATCATCAATAAAAGTAAGAAAATACCGGTAGCCAGAAATACTAGTGAATTTGTACGGACCCCATATATCGGAGTGTACCAAACTAAAAGGAGCGGAGCTCCGAGTACATTGAAATGCGGGAAGAGAAACATCTGGAAGAGCCTTCCGGAGGACTGGAAGAGGAGCATGACCCAAACGGCGATGCCAATCCGAAGAGGAGATAGAGACAAGGATAGTAGGAGAGTCGTCAAGGAGATAGAGCCCATTCTGCATCCGCCCCCTACCAATGATAGTCCGCGTCTGTTGATCTTGTATGAGAAAAGAAGAGAAAGTAAATGACACAGAGTAATTAGAATCAGTAGTAAGGCGACCAACAGAAAGTATATTGAAAGGAGAGCCCGGAACGTGAAGAGCCGAGCGCAGAAGGAGAGAAGAGGTGAGGAGAATATCAGCACATCCAGAGACAGGAACAGATGCCCCATTGGCCACAGTAATGTACTTCGGGTGAGGTGAAGACAAGTATTGAGGCGGCCAAACAGAGGTGATGTGATGAGTGGCACCAGAATCGAGGATCCATCGCGGGCCAGAGGAGAGGCAGGTGATACCTTCATTGGAGATGGAGGCAGCGGAGGCAACCGAGGCAGGAGGGAGGCTAAGCAGTCCATGAAGATGCTGGAGTTGAAGACGAACCTCGTCGAGGTCAGTACGAGTGGAAGAGAAGTCGGTCGCAGCAACAGCGGCTTGAGGACGAGGAGGGCGGCCATGTTTGCGGTAGCACGTGGCTTCAAGATGCCCATCTTTGCCGCAGAACGAGCACTTAGGGCGAGGCCGGCCACCCCGGCCTCGGCCGCGAGAGTCAGAGCGGCCTCCACGAGCAGAAGATGGAAGAGGCAATAAGGGAGCAGGGGCCTGCTGAACAAGGGCCGGAGAAGGTGGCTCGGGCACATCCGGAGGCGGGGAGACCTTGAGAAGCATAGAGCACACATCGGAGAAAGATGGGGTGACAGTAGAGGAGAGGATGTGAGCACACTGTGAAGATGATGCGGGACCCGGGCCATCATCATGGCTATACCCACAGCTTCCTTTTGGGCATGTTGGGCAGCAAGATCCAGAGTAGGAGGCTGATGGTGGATCCAAGCCTCGACCAGAGACCGAGCCTGAGCAACAAAGGACGTCAGATCGGTCGCGCCACTGCTATGAAGAGCCTGGAGAGTAGTGATAATGTCATACAGATGGTGAAGACTATCCTTGTCAGAGTAGAGGCTGTGGAGCTCGTCCCACATGCCTTTGGCCGTCTTATGGTACATGGCCAGGCGATAAGATTTGTCATCTAGAGAATTAAGAAGCCAAGTCTGCACCCGACCATCATTGCGTAACCACTCATCAGTAGGAGTACCGGTAACGGCCTGAGTCAGGTGATGAATGAACCCCTTGGATTGCAGGACACGGCGAACAGAGTGTGCCCATTCTACAAAATTTTTCTTGCCGGTCAGAGAGATTGTAGTAATACGAAGCTCATCGCGGACTTCGGGAGAGAGGTCGGGCGGTCGGCAGGAGGAACCGCCGTGCCAACGGAATCAGCAGAGGAGGTCATGGAGAAGGGAGGCGGCTAGGAGAACAGACCGGGCAGCAAAGAAGACCGCGCGACCTGATCAGAGACCGCCCAGTCACGAGGGGAAGTCACCAATCTGCGAGAGGAGACCGCGACCAAAGGCGGAGGCCGGGAAAGAGAGCAGGCTGCAGAAGACAGAGAGAGGCCGCGAAGAAAGGAAAGAAGAGAAGACCGCGACCAAAATGCGGGAAGGCAGGAGGCCGCACGGTCTGGCTGAGCACAGCAGCGGTCGAAGAAACAGGAGGCCGGCGGCGGTTAGAGAGAAGAGACCGCGAGTAGGGAAGACTCGAGCGGAAAGAGAGAAGAGACCGCAACGCCCGGGACCAACCCGCAGGAGAGGCAGGCCGCAGAAAAGGCAGGCCGCAGAAGAGGCAGGCCGCTGCGAGCTGGAGCAGGCCGCAAGAGAGGTAATCCGCAGCGAGGAGAAGCAGGCCGCTGCGAGCTAGGTCAAGCCGCAGGCGAGCTGAAGCAGCTCGGGAGAGAGAGGCAGGCCGCAGCGAGGTATAGGAAGCCGCAACGAACCGGAGCGAACCGGAGCAGGTCGCGAGTGAGGCAGATCCGCAGGCCGCAGCGAGCTGTACCAGGCCGGAAAAAAGACAGGCCGCAGAGAGAGAGAAAACAGGCCGCAAGAGACAGCAGTCTGTAGGAGAGAGAGGGAAGGTGGACCCGAGGAGAGAGAGAGAAGGGGAAGGCTATAAAAGGCCTGATGGGAGGGGTGGAACCACGGAGAAGAAGCGGAAGCGGAAGAAGAGGAGCGGAGCGGACAGGAAGGCAGGCCGCAAGAAGCCGGACGAGTAGCGAACAGAAGACAGGCTGCGCGGGTAAGAAAGGGGAAGCCGCTCAGGGAGAATCGGTGGCTCTGATACCATGTAGAGATGGAAAAAGCCAACCTTGTATATATGTTCACTTGTATCAAATACAAAGAATGAGTACAAATATATAGATGAGAGGAAGAGAGAAGAAAGTCCTATACAAGATGTGGGACTAAAGAGAGGAGAGAAAAACAATAAATGTTACATAATGGGCCTAGATTAAATGAGCTTTTCTAACAATTACAAACTAAATTAACTTAAAAAAATTATTATCCAAAATTGGTAACGCCAAACAAATTAAAAAAAATGCAAATACAGCTAATAAATCAATTAATAGAGTAGAAGCAATAACTAATTGTGCCGAGTATTATGCATGTGTCTTTATTGGACGGTCACCATCAGACCACAATTACTTGAAGATGAATGGGTGAAGATTGAAGAATACCTGTTGAATGTCTTCATTAAATGAAACCGGCATCTGTTCATAAACTCCATTTCTCAACTTTGAATTTATCAAGCTGAAGTCGAGTAGCTTACTGGCAGTTCTATTTTGAAAACTTTCACAGACTAAATCACACAATGAAGCGAAATCCTCTGACCGGAAAATTTCAAGTAGAACATTTTGAAACTTTGCAGTCTTCTCATTTATATCAGTTTGGTTCTCTAACTTTATATTTGACCCATTTGCAGTAGATTTGGCAAAAACGACTTTAACTTCAGCTGGATCCTCAATTTCACAGCTGCCCTTATACCTGTCCTGGTAATACATAAATGTTTGATTTGAACACATTCAGAATGGTGAAACGTAATCCAGAAAAGGAAGAACTATAGTACCTCTGGCTGCATGATAGCGACATCTGCCATTTTAGTCTTACTAGTGAAACTACGGGGGCGGGATTGAAGTGCATCATGGATGCAGCTCTCAATACCACCTCCCTCACCTACACCTGGAAGATTAAGCATGTGCACCAAAGTACTTCTCCAGTGATTACCAATTCTAGAAAACACATCATGCTCATAGACACCGACACGATGTCTCCTCACAAGCTGCTACAAGAAAGTTGGCATATATTACTTGAGGAAAAAATAGGATTATAATGAGGTAGTAAACTGCAAAATTATATAACTACCAATGCACAAAAAAGTTTCTAAGGTGGTCATATAAACCTAAAATGTAAAAAGAGAACCAAAGAAAAAAGTTGATTCTTGCATTTTTTGAATACTGAAAGAGGATAATAAACAGTCATGAAAATTTTAGTAAATATTTTGAGTAAGGCATGATATAAGCTTGCGCACAGCATGTAAAATTGCATGTAATCTAGGGGAAAAAAGTTGGATCCATGCCCCATGGTCAAAAACCAAGTACAACTTTGTGCTTATAAAGAGGCATTTAAGTATAAAAAAGTTGTATACCAAATAACGTGAAATCGAACAGATTGTCATAAATACAATGCAAATGGATGACATCAAGATATCCAAGACAACTTCCTCATCCTAATGGACAAATACAAATATTGCTATTTGCATCATAGCATATGTAGAACGAGGGACAATGTGAAGGCCAGTCCACCTAAAGCCAACATGCATGCTTGTGGACCCAATTTGGCTACTCTTTGCCCCACTGTAGAACCTAAAGAGAAACAAGGGCCTAGAATAAAGGTTCGGCAAAAAACAGTAACCATCAATAACTTTTAAAGTTTGCATTTCTACATCCAAGCAAATAGTTAAGATTACTTTGTTTCAATATTTTATTGTAACCGAAACTGTGTTATATAATGATAGAGTTAGAATAAAATATTGTAATAACATCATTATTAATAACGCATGTCCCCACAAGCATTGGATATATATGTATAATTGTATATACATGCAAAGAAATTTATTGAGCAAACTGAAAAGGCAAATAAGTTCAGCGAGTGGACACAAAAATTCCCAGGAAAGGAAGACAATAAAAAGTAAAGCCAGCAACTATTTCATAAAGTTCAACAATTTTTGTTCCGCTATTTTCAATTTGTTACATGCTTCTAATTGCAAGCGAGTGTGCGGTCTGGAGAGGGAGAAATCTCAGAGAGGATCATCTAGACCCTTGACCTAGCTTTCCCAAGGCAAAAAATACAACGGTAGCCGAACTCGACCGGGAGAGGAAGGGAACCTTACTCAACACTAATCATATCTTAAGGTGGAAGAGAGAGGGAGGAGAAAATTCAAGAGGAGAAAATTATGTTTCATTCATCATGCCCAACAAAGCCCACCCTAACATATATATAGAGAGTATGATCAATTAAAATTTCCAAGGCTACATGTCATGTGATTAATTAAAATGCGCAAAAAAGATAAAGAATGTGAGAAAGTAAATATACAATTCAAAAGAAGATGCAAGCCATCCCAGACACACATTGTCATCTCCCACATGCGCCCATAACATCACATCCTCCGTACATGGGTCTTACTGACCTGGCATCCCGTCATTGTCATCTAGGGGACCGTTCACTCCTAGTAAAAAAAGATGATTGCACATCTGTCCAGCAAAATATGGTTAGTGGAAATTAAAACAAATCCCTTGTGCATGTTGTTTTGCTATCTCTGATTGTGATAGGCGCTTGATAGTTAGGTTGCCATTGAATTCCTTACCTTTGAGCGGTACAGACAGACAGCTGGGACGGGGAGTGGGGGTGCCCTATCATTGATTGTCCACGTTCACGTCATGGCGGCAACCATGCGGATTGTCCATGAGGAAACGTTTTTCACAAATACGGGGTAGGCTCATGGTTGTGTTAAGGTAATGCAAGACTTGGTATTCGACATCGAGTCGTAATCAATCATTCAGGTTGGCAGTGATAAAGGTATCTTATGTTCGAGCAAGATAGAAGGGGCGCATGCAAGTAACATCAAGAAGTGATCATCCATGGGTCTAGATTGCTTGAGATTAATGAGCTCGCCCAAGACATTATTGTGGAGAGGTGGGACAAATCGGAGATTGCAGAAGTGCTTGAAAATTGCCCAATTTAAATTAGGCGTCTCCTAAGTTAGTTGGTTGAGCCCAAGAGGTGGAAGGAAGCCAACCCAATTTGATTGGTAAAGAAGTGCTCACGCCGCGTGAGCCAGGCCAGGGGATCGCTTTTGTTGTTAAACCGGGGGGAATCCAACTTCACGTAATGGGGAACACCGCCGCTCGTAAACCGATACATGGGGAATCATAGGGCTTAACGAACGGCAGCTCACCCTGAATAGAACTCGCCGCGGAGTGGAGTGATAAATGGGGGAGGCAGAGACGAGCCACATATGTGGGCAGTCAAAGCTGCGAGCGAGGCTTGTTGTTGAACTTGAATAGACATCAACTTTTGCATGACCTCCATAATGTGAGCAAGAGTAAGACCACTTTCTTCCATGGTCACAGGAGGTGTGTGTGGGCAGAAAGAATGGCTGGTTGTGGGAGCAGCGGAGCCGTAGGAAGTAGAGGGTTGGAAGGTCCAATGATGATTGTTGAGCACTCAGGGTGCTGAAGGAGCAACAAAGCAGCGGTGTGGGATGGCTGGAAGGCTCGATGGAGGGAGGTGTGGGTTGGTCAGCTGATTGGAGAAGAGGAAATAACCGCAGGAGTTGATTAGGTAGGAGTCGATGGGTAATTGGCGGTTTCTCTCGCTGCCAGGATGGAGGCTACATTTGTTGAATTTGTCGGCCCTCTGGAGCTGTCACAACATGGAGGGATACGTGCGGGGTTGGAGGTCGGCGGTCGGCATCTCTAGAGTCGTCGTAGGAAGGGCTTCAGAAGGATTAAGGCCAATCGTTGGGTGTCGATGACGAGGATGGGAGTAGACGATGGCGTAACCGGAGAACGATGCAGGCGATATGTGTCGTCCAGAACGCAGCCACAGGGGCGAGTGTTGCGGGAAGGGTAAAATGACAGAGACGATTTCTCTATTTGTCGAGGTTCCATTTTACACGCAAAATCGATTGGGATGCAACGACGTTACGAGCTTCTAATCGCGAGTATGTGGTCTGAAGAAGGAAAAGTATCGGGAAGGATCGTCTCGACCCTTCCTTGACCTAGCCTTCCCAATGAAGGAAGATACAATGAAAGTCATGCTCGACCGGGAGAGGAGAGAGAGAGAAGATAATCCTAGCTCAATCTTACCCTTAGCTTAAGGGAGAGGAGAGGAGAAGATACAAAATGATAGAATTAGGTTTCATTCATCATGACCAACAAAGCCCACCCTCCTCACACACATATAGTGAGAGATAAAGGTTCCACAATATTATAAAAATGCCCCACACTCGGGCTACATGACATGTGAGTAATAAAAATGCGGGAAAGTAAAGATGCAATTCAAAAGAAGATACATGCCACATGGGACCATAACACAATTCTTCTAATTTCACCAAAAATGATAATACGAATAAATTTTGCGGGAGAGGAGACTAAAATCACTCTCAAGTGATAGAAATATGAAAAGAATGACTTGGATCCCCATTTCCAAAAGTACAAGTCACCCCGAACAATGGGGCATTGGCCTGTCAAAATTAACATTATTTTCCTCAGTGTATGCATGTTTTTCTTATAAATGTATATTACATTTAACTGGTTTAAGTATTTGGAAATATGCATTTTATGTGTAACAAAGGGAACCAATCTATTACCCTTCTATTATGCAGCCAATAGACCCACTACATGAAAAATACCAACAGCTTCTTATTCTCACATTTCATTCATCTTTACTCCGACAGTGCACAAGGCAGTTAAATCATGTATAGGGGAAAACAAAGAGGACAATATCAATAACTAAGTTATTAAAGGCGCAAAGCGCACCAAAGCGCAAAAGAGTCTTGGAGCCTAGGAGCAAGGCATAGGCGCGTCTGACGAAGGCAAGACGCAACCACATTCA
This sequence comes from Platanthera guangdongensis, assembly GCA_039583875.1. Taxonomy (NCBI): domain Eukaryota; kingdom Viridiplantae; phylum Streptophyta; class Magnoliopsida; order Asparagales; family Orchidaceae; genus Platanthera; species Platanthera guangdongensis. The sequence goes on along the minus strand of CM077152.1, from coordinate 2,597,825 downwards.
TTTTAAATAATCAACATCGAACATCAGTTCATCTTGATCAGATTCTACATCTATTTTACTCATTAATCATTCATTACTATCATTTATATCTATTAAAAAATAGAATCATTGTGATCACTTGCATCATATCTAAGTCTCAATGCTCAATTATGTTTCACAAATACTAAATCATGCAAAAAATTATTAAGTTTTTACATCATTTTTTTCTTTATTTTGAAAAAAAAATGTTCGCAGTAGAAATCGCACTTTTTATGCTCCAAAGGCGCAAAAAAAAAACGCACGAAGGCGCAAACCTCAAAGTCTGGAGAGTTTTGAGCCTTAGTCGCGCCTGAGGTGCGCATTTAACAACACAAATCAATAACAAGCCAAAAGATAACTAATAACATATTCTCATGAAAAAGGCTGGAAGTTTATAGAGGTACGTACTAATACTGCTAGAGAAGAAGCTACATGAAAAAGAGGAATGAGATGGCATTTCAAGCAACCCTAGCATGAATAACAAAGAGGAAAACAACATAACATGTTTGGGAGATTAAAACCATGTTGGCAGGGTATAGTAGGTAAGCTTCGTTATTACTGCAGACAATGAAGTTCAACAAGGAGGTAAAGTTGGCAAGATACGGCTAGAAGTACATCAAGGAGGTGGGCTTCGTTACTGTTATAGGCAAAGAAGCTATTAGAAAGGAAGAAAATATATGTGCTTAATTAAAACCAAACTGGAACTAGCATGATCCCCAACTTGATACATTGCTAAACCAACTAAGTCTTGCATGAAATGCATAATATATAAATGAACATGCTTAGCATCTAGCTTGTCAAACTTGGTTCAAACACTAACAAAACAAAAAATATATAAAGCAGACATAAAAAAAGTGAGATATTTAAGTGGAAAGTTCAGCTCCACAACAAGGACTTCCTCACTTTTAACTAATTGATATTATCATACCTGTTAGAAAAGACATTGTAAAGGCCCACCTAATGACCCATTTTGTTTCTTTTTCTCTTTATTATTTTAGTATCACACCATGTATATGGGACTCCTCTCTCTTCCTTCCTCCTATATATATGTACTCGTACATTGTATTTACTTACACAAGAAGTATATACAAGATTGACTGGATTTCCTGCATTACTCGTGTACTTCTCTACATGGTATCAGAGCCATCCGGTCCTACCTCCTGTTTCGGGCGGATAGTTCCTTTCTAACCACCCAGCTTCCGCGGTTTACCGATCGGCCTGTTCTCTCTTCTCTAACCGCCTCTTCTTCGCGGTCTTCTTTCCTTCTACCCGGCTTCTCCTCACCTCTCGTGGAACCACCCTCATTTCCTTCTCCCACTCCACTTTTATAATTTTTCTCTCTCTCACGTGGGGCCACTTCTTCTCGCGCGGTCTTCCCTTCCTAGCAGCGAATCTTCGTCTTACCATTGTGCTTCGACCGCGTCTCTCCTCTCCTCTAGCCGCTGCTCTTCTCGTTGACGGTCTCTCCGCCGCGGATCTTCTACCTGTTGCGATCTCTGCTTGCCTAACCGCAGCCTTCTCTTGTCGCTTGCCTACCCGCTGCCTTCTCTTGCGCAGTTTCCTCTAAGCCGTTGCGGCATCTTCTCTTCTTGTCTAGCTGTAACCTTCTCGCCGCGCTCTCAATCGCCTCTTCTGGGTGAAGATTACTGTGCGATTTGCCGCACGGTCTTTCTTTGTACGCGGTCTTTTCTTCTCTTCTTGATGTGGTCTCCTACTCTGGCCGCTTCTTCTAGCCGCTGCTCTAGTCGATCAGCTCGCTGATCTAGCCGCTTGCGGTCTTCTCCTCTGGCCGCTTCTTCTAGTCACTGCTAAAGCCGCTTGCTCTTGCAGCTTGATCTAGCCGCTGATCTAGCCGCTTGCTCTAACCGCTGCTCTAACCACTGCTCTAACCGCTGGTCTAGTCAGTTACCCGCCTGCTCATGGATTCGTCTACTGCTACTTCCTCTCCTATTACGGCCGCTGCTCCTGAACTCCATGACGAGTTACGCATTACTACTATCTCTCTCACGAGGAAGAAGAACTTTGTTGAATGAGTGCATTCTGTTCGCCAGGTTTTTCAGTCAAAGGGATTTCTGCATCACTTAATACAGGATGTTCTCCGCTGCCCCTACTGATGATTGGCTTCGTAACGATAAGCGAGTTTAGACATGACATCTCAACTCTCTTGATGGCGAACCTTACCGCATGACCCATGTATCATGAGACGGCCAAGGCGATGTGGGATGAACTTCATTCTCATTACTCAGGCAAGGACAGTCTCCAACACCTCTATGATATCATTACTGGCCTTCAGACTCTTAACATTGGCAATGTTACCGACCTAACCTCATTTGTTGCTCGGTCCAAGACTTTGGTTGAAGCCTGGATTCAACATCAGCCCCCGACTACGGATCTTGCTGCTCAGTGCGCTCAAAAGGAATCAGTTAGTATTGTCATGATGATGGCTCGTGTCCCGCCTCATCTTCAGAGTGTTAGGGCTCAGATCCTCTCGTCTGTTGCGACTCCCTCATTCTCTGATGTGTGCTCCATGCTGTTAAAGGTTTCATCACCTCTTGATACAACTGGACCTCCCTCCCCGGCCCTTCTTCAGCACTCCTCTGTGTCATTACTCTCTCTCCCTCCTCATACTCGTGGAAGACGTTCAGGCTCTCGAGGAAGGGGTCATGGTGGTTGGCCGCGGCCTAAGTGCTCTTTCTGCGGCAAGGATGGACATCTTGAGGCAACCTGCTATCGCAAACATGGTCTTCCTCATAGTCCGACTGCTTCTGTTGCTGATCACAGTCCGTCTGCCACTCGTGCTGATCTTGACGAAGTGCACCTCCAACTCCAGCAACTTCAAGGAATGCTCAGTCACTCATCTGCCTCTGTTGCCACTGTCTCTAATGAAGGTATCGCTTGTCTCTCCATTGGATCGCATTGGATAGTGAATTCCGGTGTCACTCACTATATCACCTCGCTGAAGCCACAACACTACTTGGATTTTTCATATCCTAAGTGTATCGCTGTGGACAATGGTGCTACCATTCTTGTCTCAGGCTCTACTGATATCCCTCGCAATTCATCTATATCTCTCCGCTCGGCTCTTCATGTCTCGGGCTCCCCGTTTAACTTGTTTTTTGTTAGTCGTCTCGCTGCCGATTTGAATTGTTCTGTCACATTCACCTCTACTTCTTTTATGATGCAGGATCGACGGACGCAGAGTATCATTGGTAAAGGACGACTGCAAAACGGACTTTACCTTCTTGATGTTTCTATTATCATCCTCTCAACAGTCTCCTCCATTGATTGGCATCGGCATCTTGAGCATGCTCCTCTACCAGTCCTCCAGAAGACTTTTCTTGATATTTTTCTTCCCCCTTTTTCTTGTGATTCATGTATTTTGGGAAAACAACATCGTTCATCTTTTCCTCCTCATTGTACTCAGAGCTCCGCTCCTTTTATTCTAGTGCATTCTGATATTTGGGGCCCGTAGAAAAAATCTTTATTCATGACTACTCTCGGACAACATTGGTATACTTGCTCATGATCGCTCCGAGCTTCCCCGTGTAGTCCGGGCTTTCGTTCTTGAAACTCGCACACAGTTTTCTGCCAACGTTAAAACACTCCGAACTGAAAATGCTCGCGAATACACTAGTCATGAGTTTGTTAACATCTGTTATGAATTTGGTATTATACACCAGACTTCGTTGCCTATACACCGCAACAAAATGACATTGTCGAATGTAAAAATAGACATCTTCTTGATATTGCTTGCTCCCTCATTATCAAATGCAGGTCCCAAAGGTGTATTGGAATTTTGCTCTTTCGACAGCGTGTTATCTCATTAACCGTCTTTCTTCCTCCGTCATCCAAAATGCTACTCCATTTAGTCTCCTCTTCCCGTCTTCTCCGTCGTTCTCTCTCACGCCTTGCATCTTTGGTTGCCCTTGCTATGTTCACGTTTTTGGCCCATCCTCGGACAAGTTGGCTCCCCGGGCAACCAAACACATGTTTGTCGGCTATTCTCGTACCCATAAAGGATATGAGTGTTATTCCCATGCTACCCACAAGGTGACGTTTCTGCTAATGTTACTTTTCAGGAAGATCAACCGTACTTTAACGCTCCAAACCCACCTCCTCTATTTCCTTCTTTGCCAAGACCTATAATCTCTGTTACATCTCCACCACCACCACTCCTACCTGTCCCGTCTCCCGTTCTTTCAAAACCCCCTCTTTTTCGTGTTTATACTCGTCGCCCTCTTCGCTCTGCCGCCCCAATGCAGCAGGTTTCGACCTCTGACACTCTGCGGCCCGCTGATCCGACACCGGCCTCCACCGCCCATCCCATGGCGAATTATGTGTCTTTACATCGGCTTTCTCCCGACGCTTCACACCTTTGCTACTTCATTATCCTCTGTTTCTGTCCCTAACTTTGTGCATGAGGCTTTTCAACATCCGGGCTGGAAGGCAGTCATGGACGATGAAATGAGAGCTCTATGGGCTAATCGAACATGGGAACTGGTTCCTCTTCTTCCAGGTCAGACTACTGTTGATTGTAAATGGGTCTTTGTTATCAAGCATGCTCCTGACGGGACGATTGACCGTCTTAAAGCCCGACTAGTGGCTCGTGGATTTAATCAACAACAAGGTCTCGACTACGAAGAAATATTCTCTCAAGTGGCCAAGCTCAACACAGTTCGAATCCTCCTTTCTGTGGTTGTGCATCGCCAATGACCCTTACATCAACTGGATATTAAGAATACCTTTCTCAATGGTGATCTGCAAGAAACAGTCTACATGCAACAACCTCTGGGGTTTGAGACCACGGAGGAGTCTCGGGTTTGTCTACTCAAAAAATCGATTTATGGTCTCAAACAATCGCCCCGGGCATGGTTCAACAAATTCAGTAGGGTTGTACGAGAGGTCGGTTTTACTCGGAGCTCGACAGACTTTTCTCTGTTTACTCGACATCACACATCACACATTTTTCTCATCGTAGTATATGTCGATGACATCCTAATCACAAGAGATGACTCAAAGGGAATACAAATGATCAAACAGCACCTGAGTTCTGTTTTCCAAACTAAAGATCTGGGGAACTTACAATACTTTCTTAGTCTTGAGATCGCAAGACGTCCGGATGACCTTGTCCTATCTCAACGGAAGTACTGTCTCGACCTCCTTCAGGATGCCGGTTACTTTTGATGCAAGCCGACCAAAACTCCCATGGATGCCAATCATAAGCTTTGTGCTGAAGGCGCAAATATAGATCGACTTCTTTCAAATCCAGAATATTATTGACGCCTTGTTGGAAAATTGATTTACCTAACGGTCACAAGACCTGACATATCCTTTGATGTTGGGGTTTTCAGCCAGTTTATGCACTCTCCTCGGATGTCTCATCTATAGGCCGTCGAACGCATCCTGAGATACACAAAAACAGCTCCTGGTCAAGGGCTGGTATACAAAACCCCTTCCTCTAGTTTTACTCCAACTCTGGTTGTGTATTCAGATATAAATTATGCTGGATCTCTGAATGATCGACACTCCACCAACGATTTTTGTACCTACTTGGGAGGACATCTTGTTACCTGACGCAGTAAGAAACAAGCCGTGGTTGCTCAATCTTCAGCTGAAGCTGAATACCGTTTGATGGCCTCTGTTGTATCTGAGCTTACTTGGCTCGAAAGTCTCTTAGGTGATATGGGAGTAAAACTTCCCTCACCAACTACCTTACTCTGTGACAGTCAAGCTGCTGTACACAGCTAAAAATCCGGTTTTCCGCGAAAGAACAAAACATATTGAAGTTGATTGTCACTTCATTTGAGAGAAAGATCAAATGAATAAACTGGAATTAAGACATGTTCCGGCTACTGACCAAGTTGTTGATCTTTTCACTAAGGCCGTGCCGAGTACTCTATTCTATAAGTTCTTGTCCAATCTTGGTGCCTACGACTTGTACGCTCCAGCTTGCGGGAGAGTGTTAGAAAAAACATTCTAGAGGCCCACCTAATGACCCATTTTGTTTCTTTTTCTCTTTATTATTATTTGTCTCACACCTTGTATATGGGACTCCTCTCTCTTCGTTCCTCTTATATATATGTACTCGTACATTGTATTTAGATACACAAGAAGTATATATAAGGTTCACTGAATTTCCCGCATTACTCGTGTACTCTACAATACCAAACATCAAACTATGAGTGACTGAACAAACTTCCATAATGTCCAGCTTTGAGGAACAAACATATTATAGGATATGCTATAAACCATATTCTAAGTCGAGATTTTTGCCGGAATCCATTTAATTATATGAACGATCGAACAAACTTCCCTAATGTGCCGCTTTGACCGAAAGCATAATAGATGGGATATGAGCTAAACCAAATTCTAAGTCCATGATTTTAATGGAAGGACAAGACTGCATGTCATTTGAAAGATGAAAAATTTAATAGGGGTGGAACTACAATTGGTGCATCAAAATTTTGTCAAGATGTAGATTTGGCATGATCCTAAGCAGTTAGCATCTCTAGAATTAGTTACAAATTGGAATAGATATGAATCAAACAAAGTAAAATTGGATAAATATATGCATGCGCAGTCACAAGACCATAGATGGAAAGAGGAGAGGGGAAATTAGAAGATTTTAGAAAATTATATTTCAATGCTAATGAGTGGTAAAGAGAGTAGATCTATTGTCAGGGAACAAACAACAACATTTGGCGTGCCTAGAACAGGAAGAGATTTAGATGTGAAAATAAAAGTAAGCCAGCCTCAAGAGAAACAGAGAAAATAAAAAACACATGGTGTGGTGGTGTTTTATATTTAGGTTCATTTTTAAGCTAATTTGAACATGGGCAGTTTGTTAAAGGACAGCTAGATTCCCATAAAAATGTTTGATGAAGCAAGGCTAATTTAGAATGAGTGATGTTATGTGCAGAGCATATTTGGCTAAGTGCAGACCGAAAAAAAAAACAAATTGATTTTTCTAATTTCCTTAGCAACTTTAGGTGCAGCCCCCCATTTCGCCAGCCCCCCCCCCCCCCACCCCCACCCCGTCGCGTGATCCGCAACCCTAAATCATTTCCGTGGCGCCGCAAGGGAGAAGAAAAGGAGTCACTGTGCCTCGAAGATTTTGACGGCCGGCGAACTATCATCCTTCGCATTGGAAATTCTATCCGTTAGTTTGTTCTTCTGCCAACTTCTCATCTTCATCCATTCCGATTTTTTCCTTCTCTCACTTAAACTTTCAGTTCACACTTCGGCACATAATTCAAGCGTTAGAGCCAGACGTGTAATCGCCGGCGTATCAACACCTTCGCTTCCAGTTCTAACTCATTTTCGCAGCCCTAACTCATTTTGGTATAGTATCCACACCTTCTCTTCCAGTTCGAGTAAATGTCGGCGCCAGACATGTAGTAGCGTCGGCAGAGAGTAAACGCCGGAGCTAGAGCCAGACGCGTTTGTTAAGCTATAGAGGGTTAACGTAACTTGAATGGTAATTCAATCTCAGTGAATAATAGTAATAAGAAGGCATGCAGAGATTATAGAATACTGACATTACGGCAAGGTAAGCATTTTTAGTTCTTTATATAGAATAATAGTGCTATTTTTCCAATAATAGTGCTATTTTTCCAATTTTCAAACGTTACGGCAAGGTAAGCATTTTTAGTTCTTTATATAGAATACTTGAATAGCCTTACATTGCATTGTCTTATGGTTATACGGTTTTGATCAATGTATTATAAAATGGTTTAGCAAATTCAAGTAATTCCTTAATTTATCTGTTAGATCAATGTATTAATTTCTTTCATAACGAAGCATTGCTACTCAAATAATTACCTTTACTGACATAAATTTATATTTTTATGTAGGTTGATTGCTTGAAAACTCACAATGGTGTTTTGGATATCAAAATTGTACTATCAACTTCTATGAAAGACTTTGTGGCCCACAATGGTGTTTTGGATATCAAAATTTAGTATCAAATTTTGCAAAAAAGAACTCGTAATTTGTATTAATTATCATGGGCATTGTAGTATAAAATTTTGCAATAAATAAATCATATTTTGTATTAATTAACATGGACTTATGGATGAATGCACATTTTTTTACTTAACCGTGATTTGCACATAGCCAAAGTAGGTTTGCACTTAACATTGCTCATTTAGAATATAACATCTTGCAAATCTAGTGTACTACCATCATACTAAGAAATCGGGAAATAAAGTGAGAATCTTACCCTTTGGAAAGACATGTGTTTATAGTCAAGATGGAAAAGACGACAGTTTTTCAATGATGAAACTTTCCCAAGGAATGATATAGAAAAAAGTGCCTTGAGTAGCGAAATAAAGTTGTGCACTAATAGTAGATCAAATTAAGTGTTAATGCCTCAAATTTTATACCGATGACTTTTAAAGAAGATAAATTAAATCAAGAAATATAGGAAGATATGAAGCGCATAAATCGAATAATGGATAAAGAAAATTAATTATGCTAATCATCTGGTAAAAATAACAAAGTAGAGATTATCCATTAATCCTTATGCAAAGAAAAATTCATCTCATTGAATTGTTAATATTATTTCACAATTTTATTGGTTAGTTAAGTTAAACAGATAAGAAACTGAACAAGATTTAGAACTAATAATATTATCCCCCAAAATTAAGTATCACAACATAATTTGACGTCCTAAATTTTCTACTCCTTCAAAATATTATAGAAGGGATCCTTGGTGCACCAATTAATGTGTTGTCATGTGACCATGAGGCCAGGGGTTGAAATCTAGCCCAATGCAAAAGGTAACCGTACAGCGAAGGTCCGGGGAAGGGTCCCACCACAAGGGTTAAATGTAAGCAAACCTTACCATGCATTTTTGCAAGAGGCTGCTTTCAGGACTCAAACTCGTGACCTCAAGGTCACACGGTAACACCTCAACCGGTGCGACAAGGCTCCCCTTCATATGAGAATATATATAAATGTCGAGTTTAGAAAAGTGCCTAAATACACTAATATTTGCTTCGCATACAAACTACATTGTATCAGAGTGCTGAAAAGTCAAACAACGTGTGGTGGTTTATAATTTTAAAAGTTACCTCATATTCCATTCAGGAATTCTCAATATTCTTGCAAGTTTTTAACTTAGATCTCCTTCAACTAACATGGCAAAGCACAAACATGTATAGAAATCATAGAGTGGACCCTATGTTCCCTAAAGACCCATCTACCTGAATTCACACTATACTTCTCAAGCCAGCATACAATTAAATATAAATTCACGTCCCTTAACTAGGAAAAGAATTCTCAACAAAAAAAAAAGAATTTTTCATAGTAAAATTAAGAAGGAACTAGAAGATAAAACCTCTTCGCCAACTACTCTTGCACGCTTCTTCCTCCTGTATGTGATGACACCATCTGTGCTCAACTCTCCCGAGCTCAGCACCCCATTGCAGCGCTTCTCCCCACCTGACATATCCCAAATACCAACACCCCGCCGCGTACGCCCCAACTTAGGGTTTCATTTGAAGCCGAAGCGTCGCAAGCAGCGCATAACCCAGATCCGTAGCCATCACCCCAAGGAACCACCAAAGTTCCCCGACAAAGAGAATTAGCTGAAGGATATAGAAGAAATACGACAAACTGAGCAGTAATCAAGACTCTGCGAAGCATGTTGTAGGAGAATAAGTGGAAGAGAATAGTCAGTTAAGAGCTTACCGGATGAGAAACAGAAAACGGCAGTAGATGACAAAAAGGGAAGTGACGTAACCCTAGCTACGCCGTCGAAATCCTCCGGCTTCACGTCCGGTGGAAGTCTCCGACCGCCGGGTCTCGGCTTCGAGATTTGAAATTTTGAGGAGAGAGGGAGATTAGACGAGGACCAAGAAATACAGAGGGTTTGAGCCGGGAGGGTTTTTGGCTATTTATTATTATGCTTAAATTTTATTTTCCTGCGATTTTCGTTATTTTGATTTTATGATTACAACATACACACTCCTAGTTGTCTGTTAAATGGAGTGCAAGTAGCGCCCATGACGAAAAATACAGGGGTGGCTTTATCAGCACGGTTTACGATGTATTTTAAAAACACTCAAAATTGCACCCACCTCAGATTCTCCAAAAGTGAGAGGGTACAAATGTGCAAGGGTGCAAGTTGGACTTGAGCTCGAATATATGGAGCTCTTGCTAGACAAGACAAGTTTGAGCTCGCATACTGTGAAAAGCTCAGGCTCGACTCCTCTCTACTCCTAAAAACAGTTTTTCGGGTTTGAATGTTCGTCCATGACTATTCACTGTAGGGGCGTTAGGTTTGCTAGAACAATGAACATGAAGATTATTTTTCACTCTTAGTTTTAATACTGAGGTTTGATTGTTTGGATCTTTGTAAAAGGCACAAAAAACATAAGGTTTGACATTTGATGGAGATGAGGCTGTATTTAAAGCTTTGGGGTGCATTTAACCACTTTCCTCATAATTTCACATAATGTAGAGATCATGGGTTTGACCGGTCAACCCACTTCTCATGATCTCCTCCACAATAAGAGGATCATGGGGGTCACCCATTCAATAACTACTGTCGCGGCCCGCCGCCACCACCCGCCCGCCGCCTCCAACCGCCACCGCCGGCCGGTCGTCGTCGTCCGATCACTACTGAGCATTCATCGCCGTTCGATCTACTGGTAACCACCCACTAACCACCAGATTAATGGGGGGCCCACCATAACCGCCTCTTATAGGTTATAAAATGAGCCACAGACCTCCTCATTTCTCACCTTTTGTTCCTCGAGTCTTGTTCTTCTTCATGCCAGAGCTCTGTTGAACTCTTCCCTCGGGTCATCTTCAAGTCGCCTACGAGTCAGAGGAACGCTCAAGTCCTCAAGTGCGCAGAGAAGGGAAGAAGACGACCATCGCCAGCGCTCAAGCGCAGCTGCCACCAAGTTAACACTCAGCACTCCCTCGGCGCAGCCTGTTGCCCGTTGCGAGTCAGAAATTCTCTCTCACCTCCAAGTTGTATCGAGAAGCGGCATGTCGCCCTCGATTCTCCAAACATATTGTAACTGCAAGCTGATAGTGAATTTTGACCGGCATAGATCCGGTCACGTGATTTTTTACCCAATTAAGAGGTTTTTCCACGTTAAAACCTCTTGTGTCAACTCTCTATTTTCATTGACTGTGTGTGCGCTCGACGATTCCAAGAGCTAAGGAGGTCTGGTTTATTCCAGTCCGACCGGGACGTCGAGTTAGTCCGCAATAGTTTGACGTCATTTGTGGGAATACGATCCTCAACATCCTTCAGAAGCCAATACATCCATCCCTGCAACATTCAAGTTCCCCATCAATGACCAAAAGAAGCGCCCGCACAATTGAAGGATCCGTCCCAGAAGGACACATTGAACCACCACACTCTCACTCTCTGGTGGACGTGTCATTGACCGCAGAGGCCGCTTTCGCGCCTATCACCACCCTCGAGGAGCGAGTTCGACAAATGGAGGAGCAGCAAACTAAAATGTTTGCTCTGCTCAGGAATCTGGGAGTGTCTCTTGCTCCTCCTCTAGCACCAATTAATCTGCCACAGCCAAATCATGGTAGGGTGCAAGAAGCTCCAAGACAAGAGCCGCCCGAAGAATACCCTGACATCACCAACTCGACTCACCCGACTCGTGGAGGAACTAAAACCGTGCGACGCCGCCACAACTAGGGAGACGAGGCCCGACTTCCCCCACTCGAGAGATTCACCAGGGAAGAAATTCGAGAGGTGATCGCAGAAGAATACCGACAAGCCGGCCGACGGGATATTCATACTCGCCGACCACTCTGTCATGGCTCACCCCTCGCACCATAAATCATGGATCATCCAATTTCTCATGGTTTCAAGCTATTGAATATCGAGACGTTCGAAAGAACAGACGGTCCGTTTGAATATGTCAACCACTTTACTACCATCATGGGGATTTACAACGCACCTGATCAGTTACTCTGTCAAGTGTTCTTAGCCACTCTCAAGGGGCAGGCCCGCACATCGCTTCACTCCTTGAGGGTGGGCACAATTGCCAACTTCACAGAGCTAACGAAACAGTTCGCGGACTGGTTTATAGCAAATCGGAGGATCGTCCGCGACCCCTCCCACTTATCAGGTATCCGCCAGAACGAAGGGGAGTATTTGAAAGACTTCTTTCCGCAGGTTCTTTGCAGAAGCTCGCCAAATCCTAGGGGTCGACCCAGAACTTTTAAGAGTAGTGTTTCTTGGGGGTCTCCGTCCTAGCGACTTCTACTCAGCATTAATGAGGGAAACCGTCCCTAGCTACCCCGACCTCGTACACCCCATAGAGGCGCAGATCGTAGCTGATGAGGCTATTGAAGCTCATCACCAACAGTTAGAAAGGAACCAGAAGTGCAAAAGGGAGTAGGAGCCGGCCCCTCAACACCAAGAAGGAATATTTTGAGAAGAATGTCGTAACGGTCAACGCCGACGTGACCATCAGAGAGATTACTCGCCTGGGGATTTAACCCCCCCCCCCCTCAATACCACGCACCAGCATACTCTACGCAATCCAGAATGAACTGGCCCTGCATCGCCCTAAGCAGCTGGCTCATAACCCTAAGAACGACCAGTCCAAGTACTGCGAGTTTCATTGAAGCACGAGGCAAAATACCAAGGACTGTGCCCGCTTGAAGGTGGAAATCGAGCGTCTTGTTTGCCTAGGGCGGCTTGGAATATTTTTATAGGGACACCTGCAAGACTAGCAAGACCCACCTAGGCCGCCCAGAGATCAGCAAAATGCTCCGCAAGGAGGAGTCGGGGGTAGGCAGATGGTCGGAAACATTGAGACCGTCGCCAGTTTGCCCATTCTTTCTGCCCAAATACTCTCGGTATGTACGCAGGGGGGCATTCATGAAGATAAAAAGTGCAGGCAAGACACCACCATAACTTTCGGAGATGAAGACCTCGAGGGGATCCGAACACCTCACCAAGACCCTCTTGTAATCAGCGTTGGCATTGGGGATCTGTGCTATAATGTCAAGCGAATCCTCGTCGACAGTGGAAGCTCAGTTGACATCTTGTTCTCCTCCACCCTTCAAAACATAAAACTTTCCAGACAACACCTAACACCAGCCGTGGGACCAGTGTACGGATTCGACAACCATCCAGTCCAGGTGTTGGGAATGATTACCCTACCAATTACCATGGGAGAGTTCCCAAGGCAGGCCACGCATGAGGTCCAGTTTGTTGTGGTAGATTCAAGCTCAGCCTAGAATGCAATCTTCAGAAGACCTGTCCTGTCCATTTTCAAAGCCATCCCCTTGATTCCCCATCTCGCGATAAAGTTTCCCACTTCAGGAGGGATCAGAGTCATACACGGGAACCAGGAGGCCGATAGGACTTGTTACTCGAAGCAGGCACAGCCCGTCAAAGCCACGACTCTAAATATTGATGATTTCGTTCTACGCGACGAGGCGATCCTACAGTGGGGAATGCTTATCGAAGGATTGGTCAAATTCCCCCGGTCACCAACAGCTCCCGCTCGCACCATCCAACTTGGGTCCCTCCTGCCACAACAAGAGAAGGAAGAACTAACAACTTATCTCAACAAGAACAATGATATCTTTATCTGGGCCCTGAGGATATGTCTGACATAGATCCTCAAGTCATCCAACATTCTCTCAACATAAACCTAGCTTGCAAACCCGTCATCCAGAAGAAGCAAAACTTTGCCCCGGAACGGCTCCAAGCAATTGAAGAAGAAGTACAAAATCTCCTCGACGTCCAGTTCATCCGGGAGGTAGAGCACCCCGCCTGGCTGGTCAACGTCGCCATGGTAAAGAAGTCTTCCGGGAAGTGGAGGATGTGTGTGGACTACACCAACCTCAATCAAGCTTGCCCAAAGGATAGCTTCCCTCTTCTCAAAATCGATTAGTCAGTCGATTCGACCGACGAACATCGACTCCTCAGCTTCATGGACGCATACTCCGGCTACAATCAGATCAGGATGAATCCTATAGACGAAGAGCACACGACATTCTGAACTGACAAAGGAATCTACTGTTACAAAGTGATGCCCTTTGGGCTCAAAAACTCTGGAGCAACCTATCAGCGGCTCATGAACAAGGTTTTCAAGGATCTCATGGGCAAGTCTATGGAAGTGTATGTGGACGATATGCTTGTTAAAAGCGTTTAACGAGAAGATCACCTAAAATACCTCAAAAGGTGTTTCAAAATCCTTCGCAAATATGGTATGAGGCTCAACCCCAGCAAATGCACGTTCAGAGTTACGTCCGGGAAGTTCCTATGATTCATGGTAACACAACGGGGAATAGAAGCTAGCCCAAAAAAGATCAAAGCTCTCGAGGAGATGTTATCGCCTCGGTCCCTCAAAGAAGTACAGCGTTTGAATGGGAGAATTACAACACTCTTCTGATTCTTGGCACAGACTGGAGAAAAGTATCTCCCTTTCTTCAAGATTCTCAGAGGAGCCAAGACCGCAGGGTTCCAGTGGACAGACGAGTGTCAGGCCACCTTTGAGGCTCTGAAGCAATGTCTGGCATCCCCTCCGCTTCTGTCAAAGCCTATTCCTGGAGAAACACTTTTCTTGTACCTCGCTGTCACACCCGCGACACTAAGTTCTGTGTTGGTAAGGGATGAAGGTGGAATCCATCACCTTATCTACTACCTCATTAATATCCTCTCAGATGCAGAAGCTCGGTATCCAACTGCTGAAAAGACAGCCCTAGCGCTCATCTTCTCAGCCAGGAAGCTTCGTCCCTACATCTAAGCTCATACAATCAAAGTGTTGACCGAGCTCCTCTCCGCGCAATCTTCTAGAAACCAAAGACGTCCGGCCGATTGGTCGAGTTAGGCGAGTGTTGACCGAGCTCCTCTCCGCGCAATCTTCCAGAAACCAAAGACGTCCGGCCGATTGGTCGAGTTAGGCGAATTCGACATCCACTTCCTGCCATGCCCCGTCATAAAGTTGCAAGTCCTGGTGGATTTTGTGGTTGAAAATACTCTACTAGCAGAAACAAAGAGCACACAAGTCAAACCTGATCAGCGGTGGACTCTGTACGTCGATGGAGCCTTTAGGCTCGAAGGTGCAGGAGCAGGATTACTTCTTGTAATCCAGAACTTGTCACTTTAGAGTATGGGCTCCGGTTGAAGTTCTCCTCCACCAACAACGTCGCCTAGTACGAAGCTTTAATTGCAGGACTCAGGCTCACCATTGACTGCCACGTCAGATAATTGATAGTCTACTCAGATTCCCAGCTCATTGTCTCCCAGATAGATGGGGACTACAAAGTGAAAAATGAGCAGCTAGCCCAGTACCTCCCACTTGTAAAGTCCCTCTTGCTCTGGATACGACAAGTTTAGATCCTTCACATTCCTAGGAACAGAATTCCCGAGCAGATGCCTTGTCAAAGCTGGTCACGTCACCTTCCCAGTATCAGTCAAGGAGACGCCGAGTAGAATAAATTGTCTTTCACAGTGTTCAAGGACCATGGGAGGTTGCAGAGATTGACGAACCAGAAGAATCTTGGGTTAGTCCACTGGTTACCTACCTCGAGTACCAGCGGCTGCCGGAAGACCCAACAGAAGCACAACGCTTAAGGATGTGCGCAACCACCTTTGTGTTGATCGATGGAGAATTGTATAAGCGGTTCTTCTCGGGACCATACCTGAAGTGTTTAACAGAGAGAGACGTCGAGAATACTCTACGTGAAGTCCATGAAGGGGTATACGACGAGCACTTAGGAGGGAAGGCCTTGACACGAAAAATCTTACTTCAAGACTTCTATTGGCTTACTATGAAAGAAGGAAGCAACCGACTTCATCCAACGATGTAAGAGTTGCCAGCTGCACGCCAATGTCCCGCGACAACCTCCTGTTGCCCTCTCCACGCTGCAAGGAGCATAGTCGTTCGCGCAGTGGGGAATAGACCTTCTTGGCCCTCTACCTCAAGCTTCGAGGCAAAGTAAATTCCTCATAATGACCATTGATTATTTCACTAAATGGGTGGAAGCAGAGCCACTGGCCAAGATCACCGAAGAGAATGCAAAACAATTTGTATGGAAGAACATCGTTTGCCATTTTGGAATCCCTGCAATCATCATCGCCGACAATGGTACTCAGTTTTCAGGAAGGTCCTTCACAAAACTATGCAAAGATTCAAAAATCGAGCTGCGACATACGGCTGTGTCACACCCTCAAACCAACAGGCATATCAAGGTGACCAACCCCGTACCATCTTAAAAGGGTTGAAGACGCAACTACAAGATGCTGGGGGCAGTGGGTCGATGCGCTCCCCAATGTGTTGTGGGCACACCGGACAACCGAGATAACTCTCATAGGAGAAACACCGTACAATCTCTGCTACGACACGGAAGTCATCATCCCGGTCGACATAGGCGTTCCAAGCCCCCGAGTTTCCAATTCCAACCTCGAGAAGAATGGTGAAGCACTAAGAGACAATTTAGATTTAGTCCCTGAAGTCGCGAGAAGGCAGCCCTCCGCACTGTGGCCTACCAACAATGGACTGCTCGATACTACAACCGCAAGACGAGATCCCGTCCGATCAATCTCGGGGACTTGGTCCTCAACACGACTGAGGCCGCGGGCAAAGGGACGCAATGAGACAAACTCTCTCCTACATGGGAAGGTCCCTTCGTCGTCACAATAATGGTCAGGGAAGACGACGCACTCACCCATCGTGGGGGCCTGCCCCCATCACGACAAAGCCACAATTACAACTCGCGCAAACTAATCTGCGAGCCCGACTCGTGCAAACTCCTCGTGGGGGCCTGCCCCTCACGGCAAAGCCGCGATTACAACTCACACAAACTAAGCCGCGAGCCCGCCTCGTGCAAACTCCCCACGTGGTCCTGCCCCCCTTACGGCAAAGCCGCGATTACAACCCGTGTGCCTCCTCGCGCGCCCCCACGCCTCCTCGCGCGCCGGCCGCCACATCGCCCGACCGCGGGAGCGCCGAGAGCCCCCCTCTGGGCGCGCCGACGCTTCCTCTTGCCGCCCCCTCTCTCCCCCAGAAACCTTTTAACACATCGTTACCAGGGCTCGTCGGGCGCTGCTCTTTGCCGTTTTGGGTCTTTCGCTGGTCGTTGTCATGGTTGAAGAGAATGGGGGAAAATCGTTGTTCTCTCGCTTGTGTCAATCTCCGACAGCAAAAGATTTGGGGGGCAATTGATGGGAATGATGCTCTATTTAAAGCCTTGGGGGTGCATTTAACCACTTCCCCCATGATTTCTCATAATGTGGGGATCATGGGTTTGACCGGTCAACCCACTCCCCATGATCTCCTCCACAATAGGAGAATCGTGGGGGTCACTCATTCAATAACTACCGCCGCCGGCCACCACCGGCAGCCGCCACCGGTCGCCGCCTACTGCCGCAGGCCTCCGCCATCGACCGTCGCCGACCGCCACCACCGGCCGCCGCCGGCCGCCCGCTACCGCCGCCCGCCGCCAACCGTCAGGTTGTCGCCGCTTGTGGGTTGGCCACCGTCCGATCACTACCTAGCATCCATCGTCGTCCGATCTACAGGTAACCACCCACTAATCACCAAGTTAATGGGGGCAACATAACCGCCTCTTGGAAGCTATAAAAGGAGCCCCATGCCTCCTCATTTCTCACCTTTCGCTCCTCGAGTTTTCTTCTTCCTCAGGGTAGAGCTCTGTCGAACTCTTCCCTTGGTTCATCTTCAAGCCGCCTACGAGCCAGAGGAACGCCCAAGTCCCCAAGTGCGCAGAGAAGGGAAGAAGATGACCATAACCAGCGCTCAAGTGCAGCAGCCACCAAGTTAACACCCAGCACTCCCTCGACGCAACCGTTGCCCACTGCGAGTCAAGAATTATCTCTCACGTCTAAGTTTTAACGAGGAGCGACCTGTCGCCCTCGATTCTCCAAACATATTGTAACTGCAAGCTGATAGTGAATTTTGACCGGCACAAATCCGGTCACGTGGTTTTTTACCCAATTAAGGGGTTTTCCACGTTAAAACCTATTGTGTCAACTCTCTATTTTTATTGAATGCATGTGCGCTCGACGATCCCAAGAGCTAAGTCGGTCTGATTTATTCCAGTCCGACCGGGACGCCGAGTTAGTCCGCAACAAAATTGCTTCAAAATGTCGGATCCTCGAGTGAGAACTTCGCAACAATCATCTCCTCTTCACATAAGATTTGTAAAGCTTGTGTTAGGGTTATTTTGGAATATTTATGTTCCAATTTCAGGTGTTCTCGTTCTTACATTGAGCTCTTCTGCAGTTATTTGACACTCTTTTGCAATCGTACCGATCTCGCTGATTTATTATTCTAGGGTTCTTTAAATTGCCTCCACCGAGTTGGTCTCCATGCCTTTTAGGGTTCCACCTTCCTTCAAAAAGCATTGTCCTCACGTGCTAACTTCAAAGGTGTTAATGCCCGAGCCATATTTCATGAGTCATCTTTATTGAGACATAATTATTGAACCATATTTTTTGAAACATTTTCATTAGAGATATTTATTGGGCAACGAGATCAAAAATTTATTGTGCCATATGTATTGAGTCATATTTTGAAATGTCTTTTTCGGGATGAATATGAACAACGAAATCAAAAATTATGGCTTTATTTATTGAGCATTATTTATTGTGTCATATTTATTGAGCCATTATGATTGAGTCATATTTCATGAGTCATCTATCTCGTGAACTTATTTTCTGATATCATGCAGATTTCCTTCATCTTTAAAATTTCACTGGTTTGATCACCAATGAGGTTAACTGTCTTGTTGGGATAATTATGTTGTAATATGATTTATTATTGAGATAAGATAGTTATGAGAGAATGTGTTTGATTTGATTTATATTTTATATGATTAGAGTTCTATTCATATGCATATTGAGTATTCTAATTTATTTGGGCGTTACTCTAATTTTGTATACAATCATTGATATCGGACCATGTTTATATATACATGCTATACCTAGCCACAGTCTATTCATCCATACTTATAATAAACATATTACTTCATTTAAGAAATGTAACTATAATGGTTATTCTCATATTTATTTTGATCTTCACATATCTAATCTTACACCATAAAATTATTATGTCATAACCACAACAAATCAAGTGCACTTATTCATTTAAATTGCTCTTGTTTAATTTGTTAGAGACTTTTCTGTTATCATGCAGATTTCCTTCTTCATATTATTTAATGTGACCGTGGAATCATGTGAACGCAAAATTGTCCAACGACGCTTAAAAATAAGCATGCGAGTTCAAATAATATAGGCTCAATTTTATGAATGCAGTTCACTAATTAATAATACAACTTATCAAAATATAGGCCCCCGGCTGCATTTGACGCGGCTTATCGTAACTTATTTGCTCCGGTGAGATTGGACAAAATCGTCATTGTATGTTTAATATGATAAATGTTACTACCGTTATAAAAAAAAAACTAGTTTGGGGCATAAAATTTTGTATGACAATGACATTTTTGTTCAACCTCACCGGAGCAAATAATTTGCAATAATCCGCACCAAATGCAGCCTTATTTTCACCGATCAAGCAGTTACGACCGCATGAACCGGACCTTAATTAAGCTCCAGTTCATGTGGTCGTAACCGCTTGACCGGTGAAAATTAGTCCTCCCAAACAGAGCCATAATCAATATCTGTGAACTCAATCACATGGACCAGTTGGTATAGTTGTACTAGCCAGGTAGAGTAGTCTGTCACGGATCACTTTCTTTGGGGTTTAGCCTCAGAGAGGATTCTAGAAAAATCTGAAGTCTTGTGCATAAAATGAGTCATGAACATTCTAGAGGATTCATATATTATGTACATATTAAAAAGTTATAAGACAATCAAGAATAGAAGTCTAGAATTTTCTTGCATTGGAGGAAAATCCCCTTGGGTCTATAAAACAGGAAGGCAACCTCATTTGTAATGGTACAAAGAATAGAGTTATTTGAGTTTTCCCACTTGGGAGCTTTCACTTGAGTTGTTTCTCCTCTCTTTCTTCAAATCATCACCACCCAGATCTTGTTGGAGGAGGGCTGATTTAGCTAGGCTATGTGGAGCGACAAAGAGGAGCTAAGGCCGCCCATGAGCTTGAAGGGAGACAAGTCTATGATAGGTCGAAAAAGTTGGAATGATCAGACCACGAAACTGCCTACAAATCGGTCAAATCAAACTCACAACCAATTCCTGTCAAAAATTGATCTCGAATCTATCTGAAGCGCAGAGTGCGCCGGTGTCGCAAAAGATGTAGGAGGCGACTCGAGCGTCACATTGTGGAATTGGTTTGGTTTTCAAATTTATATGTTTCACATTTTCACCTCCCTACCATCAATGAAGACTTTCTTCCTCCAAGCAGCCCATCTGATTTAATTAGACACGTGCAAGGAAGCTTGTAGAAAAATAGAGTAAAACAAGTGAAATGACTGTATAAAGAGATGTACTGTGGTTTGAAAATACACTCCACCGATTTACCATCTTGGAGAAATAAGAACTTGGAGGTGGATCCACGACAAAAAAGAATGCAATGCTGCGACGAGCTGCACCGAGTGCGGCGAGGCAGTAGTGAGGCAAGTGTCGCAGTGAGCATCAGACTTACATGCGAGGTGGGCGTTACTCTGCGTTGACTTCTCCGATGGTGGCGTCGGTGGTGGTTGATCATCTGAATACAATAAAGATTCATTCTGGTACAAATCTTGTGCTTCCATTTTATGTGTTGATGCGCGGAAACGGCACCGGGGGCACAGCTATCACCGAGGAGGTGATTGGCCTCACAGGCTAGGTGAGGAGGAAGGAGAAAGTGGCGGGGGTATGGGAGAGGCTTGAGAGAAGAGGCGAGCTTTGATCAACAGAGAGGGTTGATCAAGAGAGGAAGAGGAGGGAGACCAGGAGCGGTCGAGCAGATAGTAACCGCAACGATTGTGCTTGCAGGTTGGTTGCCGAGAAGAACTGAGCTGAGCTAAGGGCAAGGCTTGCTGAGCAGAGGAGCAAGGCTTGCTGAGCAGAAAAGCAAGACTTGCTGAGCAGGGGAGCAAGACTTGCTGAGCAGAGGAGCAAGGCTTGCTGAACAGAGGAGCAAGACTTGCTGAGCAGAGAAGAGAAGAGGGGGCCGCTAGCAGCGGCAACAACACACTTCGCCCGCCGCGGCCTAAATGCCACTCTTGCGACGGTCTTTCCTTTGAATAATAGCAAGAGGTTACAAGCTTACAAGTACACCTTTACAACAAATCACTAAAGAGGTACAAAGAGAAGCTGGCGGCTAAGGGAGAAGAAATTGCCAGAAAGCAGAGAAGAGAAGCTGCCAGAGACTAAGTAAAAGAGTCTGTCAGCTGCTGAAGGACTGAGAAACTGAGTCTGCAGAGTCGGCTGACAAGCTACTGGAGAGCTGTGGAGGACTACGCGGACAGGAAATCTGAGTCCGCAGAGTCTGTTGCAAGGCCGATAACGGACTGCGCGGACTGGAAAACGGAGTCCGCAGGGTCTGCTGGAAGGCTGATGACGGACTGCGCGGACTGGAAAATGGAGTCCGCAGGGTCTGCTGGCAAGACTTGTCTCCACCTTCGGGATCCCTGAATGAGAGGCACCAGGGGCTATTTATAGGCCCAGGGAAGTTCTTCAAAGAGCGAAGCCCAGTGACGTCAGCATGACGACCTGCGCGGACTCCGCGGACTGGAAATTTGAGTCTGCCACCTTGGCCGGTGAACCAAGCTGCAGGAGGACCTGGAGAGAACTGGCCTACCCCTAGCGGGCAGCCTGGGCGGACTCCGGGAGGAGTCCGCCCGGCAGGCCGGAGGCCGCCCCCTAGCGGGCGGCCTGGGCGGACTCCGGGTGGAGTCCGCCCGGCTGGCCGGGCCGCCCCCTTGCGGGCGGCCTGGGCGGACTCCGGGAGGAGTCCGCCCGGCGGAAGCCGGGGCCGCCCCCTAGCGGGCGGCCTGGGGGACTCCGGATGGAGTCCGCCCGGCGGGCGGCCTGGGCGGACTCCGGGTGGAGTCCGCCCGGCGGAAGCCGGGGCCGCCCCCTAGCGGGCGGCCTGGGCGGACTCCGGGTGGAGTCCGCCCGGCGGAAGCCGGGGCCGCCCCCTAGCGGGCGGCCTGGGCGGACTCCGGGAGGATTCCGCCCTGCGGAAGCCGGGGCCACCCCCTAGCGGGCGGCCTGGGCGGATTCCGGGGGGAATCCGCCCGGCTGGCGGGCAGAGGCTGCCCCGGGTGGGCGGCCTCGGCAAACGGCGGCAGGAGGCCGCCGCCCCTCGGGCAGCAAGGAGGCCGCCCCTGGTGGGCGGCCTTGGCAGACGGCGGCAGGAGGCCGCCGTTCCTTGGGCGGACTAGGAGGCCGCTCCTGGTGGTGCTGTTGGCGGACTCCTGCAAGGAAAAGCACTGCACGATTAGCGGACCTAACCGCATGTCCCGCGAGGGTGAGCCATGGGAATAGCCCGCCGTCCCGTAGGGCACGCTGTTGCTAGGAGACCTAGGCGGACAGGGAAAACTGTCAGCCTACGCTGGGACTTGTCGCGATCGAAAGGGAGAATCTAAGGGTCGCGACTAGCCAGCTGGCCATCTTGGGAAGGATCGCCGATTTCTGGGTTAACATAATCCCCACACTTTTTTAAGTTCCGAAGGGAACTTCGAAAAAGTTGGAGACCCACCAAAATCGTGATCCACCCCAAAGGAAAGAGAAGGGGGGGGGGGCAAGGAGAGATAGAACCTGAATACTCTCCTTATAAGCTTAGTATTTCCTGTCTATTTTCCTGCAAGAGGAAAATTAGGGTAAGCATGTATGGGTGATACATCGAGTGTGTACCTGAGTTTGCTTTTGCAAAACGAAGAAGACGTGTCTTCCGTTAAGTTCTGCAAAACAAAAGTGAGGAAAACAGAAAGGCATACTAACTTGCAAGTACCTGAGTGGAGCTTGCAAGTGTCGGTGATCTCTGCAAGAAGAGAGTTAGAGGTAGGTATTGTATACAAAGATAAGCTGCAAGTACCTGAATATGACTTGCAGACGTCTGCTAACCACTGCAAAGTGAAGAGTGAGCAGCAGATATAAAATAATGATTTAAACTGCAAGTACCTGGATGAGGTTTGCAGGTGTCTGTTGTTCTCTACAAAGAGAAAAGTTAGAAGCAGACAATATTCATATGAAAGGAGCTTGCAAGTACCTGTGGAGAGGGCTTGCAAGTGTTTGCTAACCTCTGTGAGGAGAGAGATTAGAAGCAAACGAGACACGAGGATAACCGCACCAGAATTGTCGAGATAACCCATGAAGGTTGATGAGATAAGGTCGATATGACCAGGTAGCAAGAAAAATGTTTGATGAACACTTTGTCATGAAACCCAGATCAATAAACTGAACGTTTAACTGGATTGCAGTAGCATGGCTGATAGCATTTGAGCACCAAACTGTTGATATGACTTGATTAATGTTTGATGCCATTAGATTTTGACAAGAATAATGAGTAGCTCTGTGAATCTCCATATGATAGAGCTTGAGCAGGCAAAGTATATGAGATGAGCATAAGCAAAGTGATTGCTGGAAATCCTTTTAGTAGGTTGGATTAACCTGTTCACCTGTGAAAGGAGGGAAGAGAGAAAAGGAGGTCTACACTCGGAATGACTAAAGAGGGTTGAATGCTGCCACAGGTGTTCCCCGTGGGCCTTATGCATCACTTGCCCGAAAAGTCACCCCGAGTATAGTCCTACTCAAAGCGGGCTGGTCGCGCATCCTCAAGGAGGGGAAAAATAAAAGGAGGTCCATATTCGGAATGACTAAAGAAGGTTGAATGCTGCCACAAGTGTTCCCCGTGGGCCTTATGCATCACTGGCCTGAGAAAATCATCCCGAGTATGGTCCTGCTCAAAGCAGGCTGGCCGCGCATCCTCAAGGAGGGCACAAAAGAGAAAAGCAAGGGAAAGATCCTGAGAAGGACCGCTAGAAGGAACACTCTCTTGCCTTGGGCACAAGCATCACTGATCAACGAGACGGGTTGCGCCAAGAGGCCTAGCTTGTCTGTGGATTGATCAGTGGAGTTGTGAGAACCCGAGAAGGCACGGATCGAGGATACCAGAGTGTTCAACAATCACAGTTAGGTGATGATCGAAGAGACAAGGCTACGCTTGGTCGCCATTGCTTGTAAAGCAAAGATCATCATGACTGTAATGTATCCTAAGCAAAGCACAGCAGAGCTAACACATGGGGCTCCCCTAGCACACACTCTGTGTCAGATGCTGGCCGGGATCCGAAATATGAAGCCCATTCCGGCGATTGAACTGCTCCCACTACACACATGGGTATACTCCCGCCATATATGGTTGCAGCGGTGGTGCGAGAACAATCTACAGAGGGAACGTTTCAAATTCGGTGATATCTCATTGGCGTACCGATCCTTAGAGAGAGAAAAGAGAGGAAGGAGCAACACAAGAAGGGAACTGTGTCAGTACGGGATCCCTGATAAAAAGCTTTGTAGAAAAGCAAGTAAAGAACACTGAGAAGTGTTTGATGAAATGAAATGTTTGAAGAGAGAGAGCAAGGGTTGAGATAACCCATGAAGCTCGCTAGGAGCTTTGGAGGACTGTGAAGTCCATCGCTTGCTCAGAATAGCCTTCCAAGCACGCCCTCGTCATTGGCATCGAAGCATTCGACGACTGGGTTAACAACGAGGAGAGGAGGCTCTGCGACTTGGTTCACTCCTCTTGAGGAGCAAGGAACATCTGCAAGTTCTTTGCCCTTTGAAGTTGCTTGATCAGGGCGTTCTTCTTTAGGAAGCAGGTCATGCATCTTTCCCTGTCGGAGCATCCTTTGCACAAGCTACCGGAATGCTCGGCAGTCCTCTGTTCGATGGTCCGACTCTTTGTGAAATTCACAGAAAGGCTCTGAGTTTCTAGTCCTCTGATCGGTCGGCCGATAGGGCTTCTTGTAGCTTGCCCTATCTTTCATGATCTGGACTACTTCTTGCACGACGTCGTCGAGATCAGACTCATGCAAGTCGCTGTCCTGTTGCTGTTGAACTGATGCTGTTTGCAAAGACAGAGCTAGTGGCAGAAATGGGTCTTGAGCATGATCACGGCTCGGGAAGGAGTATCGATGGCGATGAATCTTTCTCTCCTTCTTTGAGTGAGTTGGGAAGTGATTGTGAGGAGACCTTGGAGGATGCTTGCGAGAGAGATCCTCGTCGGACAAAAGCTTGGAGATGAAGCCTGGATTGCTCTTTTCGTCTCAGATATATGAGTTGGCTAGAGCAATCAACTCTTGATATGTCCTTGGAGCACGGACATTGGCTTCAAATTTGAGAGGCCCTTCACGAAGACCATGGATAAGAGCCACTCTGTACATTTCTTGATCAGAAACTTCGATGTCCAAAATCTCTCTTTGGAATCGATCAACAACCTGAGACCAAGTCTCATTTCCGCGCTGCTTGATCTCAAAGAGGGCTTCAGGACTGCCCTTTCTCTTGGTTGATGTAGAGAATCTGAGAAGAAACACCCTTCGAAGATCAAGGAAGTGATGGAGTGAGGACAAAGGTCATAGAACCAGTCCCTCACTTGCCCATCAAAGGAGGTGACAAGGAGTTTGCACTTGGTTGCATCTGAAAGAGTTTTGAGAGCAACGACTGACTCAAAAGCTTGGAGGTGCTTTACTGGATCTGTCTCTCCAGTGTAGATTGGTAGTCGAGGCTCTCTGAAGTTTGCTGGAGTAGGCTCATGACGAACATTCTCTGCGAATGGTGAAGGTTCTTCTTGCTCTCCTACAGCACGGGGAAAGAAAGGAGCATAAGCTGCAGCTGCAAAAGGAGCATGAGGATAAAAAGGAAAAGCTACTGCAGGAGGAGCAGGGGCAGGAGCTGAAGGGTAGGGATGACTTCCCTGAAAATTGAGAACTCTAGCAGGACTTCCCCGGGCTGCTTCCCGGAAGAAGTTATGGCGAGCAGCAAACTCTTCATCTTGAGTTCGCAAAGGAGCTGCAGGCCCTTGCGAAAAGGTTGGAGTGTACGGAGGATAGAACGACGGGCAAGCTTGAGAGTAAGCTTGCTGATGCTCTGATATTGGGGTTGGGTTGATTGGAGCAGCTGGAGCAGCTGCTGGATGAGCGTCCAATCGCTGCGTTATCGCAGCAAGAACTTTGTTGATAGCCTGAAACTGTTGAGCATTCTCACGACGCGACTGCTCAAAGGCTTCCCAGAGAGGATCTTCACTGGGACTTGGAGTATGGTTCTCGGCTGATTGATGGCCTGACATGGTTAATTGTTGCTTTCACTGCCTGTTCTGATCTGAAGGTCTACGCGTGAGCTGGCGTCCACGCTCACCGCACCAAAACTGTTGATGCGCGGAAACGGCACCGGGGGCACAGCTATCACCGAGGGGGTGATTGGCCTCACAGGCTAGGTGAGGAGGAAGGAGAAAGTTGCGGGGGTAGGGGAGAGGCTTGAGAGAAGAGGCGAGCCTTGATCAACAGAGAGGGTTGATCAAGAGAGGAAGAGGAGGGAGACCAGGAGCGGTCGAGCAGACAGTAACCGCAATGGTTGTGCTTGCAGGTTGGTTGTCGAGAAGAACTGAGCTGAGCTGAGGGCAAGGCTTGCTGAGCAGAGGAGCAAGACTTGCTGAGCAGAAAGGCAAGGCTTGCTGAGCAGAGGAGCAAGGCTTGCTGAACAGAGGAGCAAGGCTTGCTGAGTAGAGAAGAGAAGAGGGGGCCGCTAGCAGCGGCAACAACACACTTCGCCCGCCGCGGCCTAAATGCCACTCTTGCGACGGACTTTCCTTTGATTAATAGCAAGAGGTTACAAGCTTACAAGTACACCATTACAATAAATCACTAAAGGGGTACAAAGAGAAGCTGGCGGCTAAGGGAGAAGAAATTGCCAGAAAGCAGAGAAGAGAAGCTGCCAGAGACTAAGGGTCTGTTTGGCGCAGCTCTGGCGGCTGGAAAATCTCTATTCCAGCCGCCAGAGCTGTTTTATATGTGTTTGGGACAGCTCTCTGTGAAGAGCTTTTCAATCCGCCAGAGCTGTTTTGCAGCTTTTCAGAAATCTCCCTCCCCCCAGCTTCTGCTCTTGCAAAATAGCTTTCTCTATCACAGGTTTTGGAAATCTAATGGTTTCTTCAGATGGAACATGCTTAGAGGTCGGACGGCCTTCCTCCGGCGATTCCGAGCCCCTGACGGCCTTCCTCCGGCGATTCCGAGCCCCCGACGTCCTTCCTCGGGCGATTCCGAGCGCACTTCTGAACAGAATACCCAAACACTCTGCAGCTTTTCAAAACTGCTCCCCAGAAATCTATTTTAAAACAGCTCTATCCGGACAGCAGCTTTTCAATCCGCCAGAGCTGTCCCAAACAGAGCCTAAGTAAAAGAGTCTGTCAGCTGCTGGAGGACTGGGAAACTGAGTCTGCAGAGTCGGCTGGCAAGCTACTGGAGAGCTGTGGAGGACTACGCGGATAGGAAATCTGAGTCCGCAGAGTCTGCTGCAATGCCGATGACGGACTGCGCGGACTGGAAAACGGAGTCCGCAGGGTTTGCTGGAAGGCTGATGACGGACTGCGCGGACTGGAAAATGGAGTCCGCAGGGTCTGCTGGCAAGACTTGTCTCCACCTTCAGGATCCCTGAATGAGAGGCACCAGGGGCTATTTATAGGCCCAGGGAAGTTCTTCAAAGAGCGGGGCCCAGTGACGTCAGCATGATGACCTGCGCGGACTCTGCGGACTGGAAATTTGAGTCCGCCACCTTGGCCGGTGAAGCAACCTGCAGGAGGCCCTGGAGAGAACTGGCCTCCCCTTAGCGGGCGGCCTGGGCGGACTTCGGGAGGAGTCCGCCCGGCAGGCCGGAGGCCGCCCCCTAGCGGGCGGCCTGGGCGGACTCCGGATCGAGTCCGCCCGGCGGAAGCCAGGGCCGCCCCCTAGCGGGCAGCCTGGGCGGACTCCGGGTGGAGTCTGCCCGGCGGAAGCCGGGGCCGCCCCCTAGTGGGCGGCCTGGGCGGACTCCGGGAGGAGTCCGCCTGGCGGAAGCCGGGGCCGCCCCCTAGCGGGCAGCCTGGGCAGACTCCGGATGGAGTCCGCCCGGCGGAATCCAGGGCCGCCCCCTAGCAGGCGGCCTGGGCGGACTCCGGGTGGAGTCCGCCCGGCGGAAGCCGGGGCCGCCCCCTAGCGGGAGGCCTGGGCGGACTCCGGGAGGAATCCGCCCGGCGGAAGCTGGGGCCGCCCCCTAGCGGGCGGCCTGGGCGGATTCCGGGGGGAATCCGCCCGGCTGGCGGGCAGAGGCCGCCCCGGGTGGGCGGCCTCGGCGGACGGCGGCAGGAGGCCGCCGCCCCTCGGGCAGCAGGGAGGCCGCCCCTGGTGGGCGGCCTTGGCGGACGGCGGCAGGAGACCGCCGCCCCTTGGGCGGACTAGGAGGCCGCTCCTGGTGGTGCTGTTGGCGGACTCCTGCAAGGAAAAGCACTGCACGATTAGCGGACCTAACCGCATGTCCCGCGAGGGTGAGCCATGGGAATAGCCCGCCGTCCCGCAGGGCACGTGGTTGCTAGGAGACCTAGGCGAACAAGGAAAACTGTCTGCCTACGCTGGGACTTGTCGCGATCGTAAGGGAGAATCTAAGGGTCGCGACTAGCCAGCTGACCATCTTGGGAAGGATCGCCGATTTCTGGGTTAACATTATGGATTGCAGTTAAGCTCATATCACTATTCTACAGTTTTTTTTTCGATTTTTTCTGTAGTGTATTTTTCAGACTTATATAAAATTACAGTAAAATTAAAAAAAAATTCAACAACGCTCAAGCTTTTATCCCACTTTAGTGGAGTCGGCTAAGGATTCATATAGCCGACCCCACTATAGTGGGATAAAAGCTTGAGTGTTATATTTTTTAATTTTAATACTGTAATTTTATAGTTCTAATAAAATTAATTTTATAGTTCTTATCAGGGCCCGTCTAATAACAACCATCAGAGTGTGCTACGGGCGGGTAGTGATGCCACAGACATGGTGTAAGACCCCCCTCCCCCTTACCAAGGAGGGCTACCGGATCTTATGCCCAGAACCGCCGTCTTACGGTGGCACTAACTCACGGGTTAGCCGACACCGCAACACGCCGATTCTGCCGGCTAGTACGATCATAAACCTGTAGGCCAATATGAGAAATAAGAAGTATAATGAAGTATAAAATGCCATCAGTCCACAAGTCACAGTACAATCATATAAAGGAAATGAATAGTACAATAGTCCACAGCATAGTACAGAAGAAAGAGTAAAAAGGGCTTATGCCCAGTACATCAAATCTCTCTCTCTCTCACAAAATAGTAAATGCGGAAGCTAAACTAGAACATCAAGACTCGTCCCACCTGAGGACGCACAGTAGTGGTAGTAGCCTGCTGAAGTGGTATCTGCTCCTCATGCCCTGCCTCCTCGACGTGCTGGTGCTCCATCTCCACGGGCTCCTAAAAATAGTTGGTCACCGACCATTAGTCAAAAAGACTAAGTCGTTTCCTCCGCACCTCGCCCCGCAGCTCCTAGGCACCGAGCGGGAGGACGAAGCGGAGGACAACAAGGGGTAACAAGGTGGAAGCAGGTGACAATATCTAATTAATGATGTAATAAATACTGTAGATCTACTCTAGCAATTCTATGTACGGTACAGGTAACAAGTAACAAGTAGTGCAGTAATGAAAGGTAAAGAAGCAGCAGTATGAACAAGTAAATAAGCTAAGCTACCACTATACTATCATCACAAGCGTACCCTAACTTATATAAATGTCCATACAAATATATAAGTTAGGATTTCCAGGAAATTTAACTTATCATATAAAAGAGCTCATACTAATTTATATGATAAGGATCTATGAAGCGTATGACCTAATATGAATGAATGATATGATGCAATTTATGCGCAGGCAAGTGCAACTCACACACAACGACTCTGTGATCACAGACCTTTAGTTCCCACTTTTTGAGAGCTAGCATCACTCTCGGGTACCACCGCTGTGGCTACGGCAGCAGCGGAGCGGGCGTCTCCGCTTCTAGACCGGTATGCACACTACCAAGCCTTAGACCCCTCTCATACGCCTCTGTACACGTCCAAGGTGCACTCTAGAGTCTCGCGTACGTACTTTGCTGACAAACCCGTCAGTCTTGTTGGGTCGGATGTGTGTTATCGGGGGTCGTCCTCCAGACCGCAGTGTAAAACAACCCACTGGCCCCTCTAACTCCCACAACCGCCTGGTGCACCGTACTGCCATCGGTGTGACGAACGGCCAGTACCGCATTCCCCGCCACGATATTTATGCACATGCAAGTAATTCATACCGAGCCTTCCGCTCGCAGGACCAAAACCCGTCCTGAATCCCTCAAACCCAAACCCGGGTGAGAACGCACATCAGTGCCTTTGTGTCAACTCCCTCAAACCCCAAACGGGTGAGCATATATCATGAATCTCTCCAGCCCCCACACGGGCGAGAGGTACAACAATGTCCTAACCTATTAAACTACTCTTGCCTACGGTTTATTATACTTAGAGATTTTAGGTTAATCCCAGGACTGCCCCCGGTATTCCCTGTGAAGGGCTCTCAAGGGGCACTAGGAACTGTGTTGGGATTACGCCCAGCGTTCCCTTTCGCAAGGATATTTATTTTAGTTGATGGCTACCCATGTATCTTCCCAGCTCTCCTTATTGCTTTAGTATAACCCTAGTGACTTAAGTTATTACCGGGAACCGTCGGTCTTCCGCCGATCCCCGCTCCTGTTGCTAGCTAAGACTTGCACTTTTAAATCCCTCACTAAGACAACTCTACCCACCAGGGTTACTCATGTTGAACTCTATCTTATTTCTGCCGATAATCAATCCCCTGGTAATTCCCCTAAGGTAAGACCTATTTGTGTTATATGCAGACCATGACCTATGTTTACCCTAGAAATGTGATCTTCCAAAACTTAAGGCATCTTGCCTCTAATTATTTATCCTAAGGTATTATGGACTAAGGGAACTACCCTAAGAATTCTCTTAATTTTTCTTGGCCAAATAATCATTTAATTAATTCTTTTAATTTAAATGCTAGGTCACTTTACACATGAAGTGGTTTAATTAAGCATCCTCTGACTTAGGAAATTTTTCCTGAGATGTATATTAACCAAATATTGCTGCCTTCAGAATTTCATAATTTTCCTTAAACTATTTATTGTCATGTTCTATTTAATAACAATCCCACATAAATTCCATTTTACACATGAAGTATAAGCATTATATACTCAAAAATTCCAGAAAAATTACAGAGCCTTTAAGACACTAAATTATGGCTATTGGCAGAGAATCATCAAAATTGAATGTAAGATGGCCTATGGGGTTCCATTATAAGGTATTTACCAAAATGCCATTGTACTAATTTAACACAAGTAATGCATCCAATAAAATTCTGAGAAATTCATGATAAACTAATATCAACATTTTATGACAGTAGAATAAATCCCAAATTTTTCAGAGGTATAAATCTATCATTTCAAGAATTATCATGATAAGGGTAAAATGGGAAATTTAGGGTATCTACTCCAAGGTTCTTCAAAACAGAGAAATCATAATTTTCCTAAGTCAAATGTGATGTAATATATGCCTTGGTAATGTTGTTTGGATTTGTACTTGAATAAATCCTATTTTCCAATTTTTAATTCCAAAATAGCTATTTATAAAGTAAATTCCAATAAATGGAATTTTGATTCCAAAAATTCCATTATTAATTTGAAGAGTGACATTTACCCTAATGAGCCACTATAAATAATTTCATAATTCTTGCATGCAACCATTGGGCTAAATTCACCAATTTGCATTTTTGCTATTTGCACACCAAGCCTTAACATAGGCTAGCACATGCAAGTGGATTCTCCCACATGCAGTGATCCCAAGGTGCTGAAAATTTTATCATGCACCAAGGGTGACCTCACTGACCCACCACCAAAATTTGGGGCCATGGGGAGGAGTAGAACTCCATATATGCCATTAATTTAAATTTTGATATTTTACCAAAAACTATAGGAAAATATTTTCTAAAAATTCCTAAATTTTGGCAGGAGGTAAGTAAGCCCTAATCATGCATGTGCCCAAAATTTGGGGTCATGGTGACTAATATTGAGACTAGGGCATCCAATATAATTTTTGACCTAGTCTAGGACCAGTCCTAGGAGAAATGTCCTACAGGGCTGTACACTACACCAAAATGTATGTTTAGGGTGGCATTTTAAAGGTAAGACCCTAGGCTACATTTTTCATTAAGGGCCTAAGTTCTGAAAATGCCTCTAAGAGGCCTAAATTTAACATGCAAAGGTACTGATTAAATGTGACAGAAAATGACACTATTCATATATTAATTAATTTAATTCATTTAACTGTTTGCACGAATCTTGAAGCAAAACCTACGGGATCTGGTCATCATCCCCGATGAGTTAACGGCCACGATTTAATCTACCTGGACGATGTTGGCCGGCCTTTTCCGGCCAGCTGAGCCACCACCACCGCCGGCGGATATCGCCACCACCTTCGTTAAGGTGGGGGCTAGCGTTTCCCGGCGGTGGGGCCGCTGGAGTTGGCTCCTCCGGCGAACCCGAGCAAGAAATGAAAAGCTCGAATTTCTCCATTTCCTCACATGGCATCGGGCTCGATTGAGCCCGATATCTCCCTAGGTCGATCTAGAAAGTTAGTACGGGAAGAGGTGAAGTGAAACGCACCATAATCGGGGCTTGGCTGCGGGTCAGGCGGCGGTTTGCCGTGGTGGTGGTGCGCCGGCGAGCTCCTCCCCGAATGTTGCATTCTCCACCGTTCTCCATGTGTAAGTAGTCGAATTCCACTCCTCTCGGCCTTCTGAAGCTGATGGTGAGCTCTGTTTGGACTGAGGTGGGCTATAAGTGGAGATATCTCCAATGCTAGCTCGGTTTTGGGCTTTGGAGATTTCACCCAGCTGCCATGTGGCCCTCAGCTCTGGAATTCTGCTGGAAATGAAGAGGGGAGGTCAGCCACTTGGTTTTGGGCAGCCTAAGTCAGCTGATGGGGTGGCCATGTGGCCACCATTTCCTTCATTCCTCTTTCTCTCTCCTCTTCTCCTAAAATTTCCAAATTTACCCCCTTGCATGCATTCTCTCTCCTGATTTAGAGGGGTAGGGTTGGTCTTGTTCACTTGGGCTGACTATGGGCCAATTTTGGTGGGCTTGGTCCAAGGGGAAATGACTTGGCCTTCATTTCATTTCTTAGGTCAAATTGTTGACCAATTTGACTTTTGGGGTTGACTGGTCAACTATGGTGGGTGGACTGGCCCCACCTGGTGGAAATGGGTCTAGTGGCACAACCCAACTTGGTTTGGGTCAAGGGGGTGCCCCACTTAGGTTAATTAGGCCTATGGGTGTGGGTTTGACCAAATTAAGCCCAAGGTTGACCTTGGTCAACTGGGGTCAAAATGTTGACCCAGTGACATACCCTAGGGTCCACTTAGATTGTCTTTAGGGTTAGGGTAATGTGGTGGGGTCATGGTGTGGCTAGGGTCCCCTCTTAGGCTAGTTTGACCTAGTTTGACTATGGTCTTATAGTGGGCCCCACATGGCTACCACCCACTACCTGGGGTCAAACCTAGTTGGTCTCCTCAAATTTCACCCCATGCCTAACCCAATCTAAGTTGAGGGGTCTAGAAGTAACATGGGATGTTACACATGGGCAAAGGAAAATTCACGTCTGTTAGGCGAGATCAAAATTTAAATGTAGTTTTAAAATAATTAACTTTGAAGAAAGAAAAATTTGTTTGTTTTTATGTGCGGAAGCTTGAATGAAAAGGTGATGCACATGTACTTTGATAAAATCTCATGATACACTCATACACACACGACATTGATACAAACGTAAATGCAATGACTGAAGAAGTGAACATGTTATTAATTTATTATTGTGTTACATCAATGAAAGTCTAGCAGTTGTCTATGAAACATAAGAAAATAACTCATAATACTAACACATGACAACAAAATCCGACAGCAAAGGAAACAAATACATAGAACCTGGATACACTACAATAAAACAAAATAAACCTCCAGAAATACAGGAACTCAGCACCGAACAGCTCAAGAAGCAGGCGGCGCAGTCACGGAACCTAAGGCAGATCCAAACAAAAAAGAAAAATGTCTCAGAACTTAAGATTTAAACAGTAAGCATGTTAATTAATTGAAATATGAATAGAAATGAACAGACATAATTGACTATCAATTTATCTTATAACAAAAACTAGTAAACATGCAAGCAACAGAGTCAGCCAAAATTCCTAAATTTGTCAGTCTACTCCGGAGTATAGCCTAAAATTATTCTTGTAAAATTGTAAGCCGCTATCGATGAAGGGTATATGTGTTTTTAGTGGGCACACATGATTCACACTCAGATCCGCATGCAAGTCTTGTTGGAAAAGTAATCCTGTTTGTCGTGACCATGCCAGTAGATAGTTGCCCGCTTAGACGCTACCTTACAAAAATTGCTGACATCAATAAGATTTTTAAGTATTTCATATTTTAGTGACAATCTATAATATTATATTATGTCAATAATGTGTCGATTTAGGGGTTATCAAAATATCAAATGCAATCATAGAAGGCAGATACAAGGATTAAATCCAAAGTTTGCAAATGAGAGGAGTTCTCTACTTGCATTAAGGCGAACCCGAAATTGCCGGTGACAGCTAAGCGGCGCAAGGCCAAAGATTCTATTAGAACAAAACCCAACATCAAAGAAATATTCGCCTTAACGAGGCTTTCTACACTGACCAAGCATTGTTAATCGCACAACACATCACAAGAAGAGTTTAGAAAATTTTACCTCCCTCAAGGATGAGGGGAGAGAGAACTACCACGAGGAAAGCAGGGTTCTGGCGGCGCTTAGGTTCGGGAAGCCCTAAATCGGAGAGGGCTTGGAGCGATTCCACCGCTAGATCCGATGAGCGGCACCAGAAACATAAATAAAAATTGAGATTAGACGGATATACAACAACCACAAGAGTGATTGAAATAATTTTATCGATCAGAGAGCGGAAATTAACGCAACAAAATTTGGGTAAATCTAAAAACATGAGATTGACGGGGTTCCTTATCTAATGAGACCGTAACTGGGCTCAAAGATTCACGCAGAGGAGGGATGAATCGAGCAAAACCCCAGACGATCCCTTCACAAAACACAACACAATCAATCACGGGAAGGGCTGTTGTAGGGAGAGGGAAGACACTAGTATCGACCTCCAGAAATGGAGGGAAGGAGGTAACCGACCAAAGGGTTGTTGCCTCTTGAACCTTCGGCCAGAGGAAGTGAAGAGGAGCAGGACGAGGCAGAGAAGCAAGCAGTGGCAGCGACTTGAGGAGAACGAGGTGTCGAAGGGACCGATGGGCACGAGAGCGACTAGATCAGGCGCGGCGGGACGAGCGGCTCGTAGGAAACGTCGGGAGCGGAAACCCTGCAGGAAAAAGAATGAGGTATCAGGGGGCTGACTCTCGGGTTATATAAAGGGTATATTAGGTTATTTATTATTATTATTACATATTTTTAAAACCAAATTTTTACGGTTCAAATAAAATTACACAAGATATGTATTTTCTTATGATCATATATTTAATTATGCCTGAGAATTGCGGTTATCGTTACCAATCGAAATTCCCAACACGTGTGAGAGATGGTTGCGGGCAGTGACGGATGCATGAATTTTTTCCTGTGTGGGCGGATTTAAAAACTTGAAGAATTTTTTTTGCAATACAGAGAATAATCAAACATAACTTACTAGACATATCTACAACTAATATACGTCTAAATATGATACACATATCAATTAAACATGTACTTAAGTACTTCACAATAAGAATATATAAGGCAAAAATAAAAGAAAATACACCAAAGGACAAGAAGTGCAACAAAAAAAGAGTGAAACATCATACACAAAAGAAGTGCGGCTTGCAGAATAACCTTGCTTATAAAACTTCTCAACGAGCTTTCATGTTTTGAAAACATTTCATTATCATCTCATTGTTGATAGTAGAAAATACATTTTTTTCAATATATGTGACTAAACAGGCATTCATTCATTCATCCCTCATTCGATTATATAGCGATGACTTATAATCTTCATTGCCGAAAAAGCTATTTCTACAGTTGCACTTGCAACAAGTAATAATAATGCGTGCTTCGCAAGCAAAAACACTAATGGATAAAGGACATCCTTCTTCAATTCAACTAGTCGCACAACTAATCCTCCAAGCTCAGTCACCTCTGCAAAGTCATCGTTTGAGCGAATGTCCAAAATATAATTTTCAAGTTGATTATCGAGCTCCATTAATTCAACTGCAGAAAAGTTCATGGGATAATGCCCAGCAAATCGAATCAGTGTGTGCTTATCAAATAAAAAAATCAATTACTTGTATCCAAACTTGTCATATATAAAAGCAATTCAGTATTCATTTCATCAAATCGATTATTTAGCTCGACAAGTTGTAGATCTATGACCGCATAAAATAATTCCACACTATAAAGATGAAGGTTTGAAGTATCTTTAGATTAACTTCTTGATCTTTCACGTGCAACAAATTTATCTTTCATATTAGGAACAATAATTTCATATTTGTTGTAGAAAAGAATTATCTCATGAAGTAAAAAATCTCATCCATTGTCCCTCAATGTTTGTAACTGTATCTTGAAAATTCTGACAAGAGTCATGACATTTATAAGGTCTTGATCGGTCCTTTGTAATGCTTGTGACAAATCATTAGTGATTCTTAAGATAGTTCTCATTAAGTCGAGTTGGAACATAAATTCAAAATACTGCATAACATTCAATAATTCACCCGCTCCAATTTTTTGCTCTGAAAGTGTGTCATCCTCTTCAATAATCTCAAGCACATCAATAACTGATGAGAATAAGCAAATTAAACTCAAAAGAGTTTTATAATGCGAGTTTCATCTCGTGACTTATGCTAATTTCAAAAAAATTTCTTGATTCAGACCTCTCCCCGTTACAACTTCACAACTAGATATTTCTTCAACAACTTTTATAAATTGTTTCTCCCAGAGAATGTCTCTGCGCTTGCAAGATGCCCCAATAATGTTTGTTATAATTGCGACAATGCTAAAAAAAAGAACAAATCTTTTTGTATTTTTTGCGACCACAACAAGTGTCAGCTGAAGTTGATGAGCAAAACAATGAACATAATAGGCGGATTGATTTTCTGCTATAATCAATGATTTTAGACCGTTGAATTCACCTTACATATTACTAGCTCTATCGTATCTTTGTCCCCATTAGTTTGATAGACTCAACTCAGTTTAGCAAAAAAAACTCAATCGCTAGTTTAAGTGATGATGCGCTCGTATTTTTAACATGGACAATGCCCAAAAAGAGCTAAATTATCCTTCAATTCTTGTCAACAGAACGTAGATCTATAGCCATTTGTTCTTTAAAGAGGTATCACGAGCTTCGTCAACTAAAATAAAAAACATCTCGACTTGTACCATCTCTTTAATGATGATATTTGTAGTTTCTATTGCTGCAGCTTAGACAATATCTCTGTGGATACTTGGTGCTACTAATTTAAGATTTTTGGGAGCATTCTGTAGTACAACTTTATTGATGTTTTCATTATGATCTGCAGAAAATTAAAGAAGTTCTAGAAAATTTCCCAGATTGTCCGATTCTTCAGATTCATCATGACCACAAAATGCTAATCTTTGCTTTAAAAGAAATCTAATACAATCCAATGAAGCTTTCAGACGGGTGCGATAATCATTTTGAACTTGTTTAGATTAAGTGTACAAAACAACTTCAATGGGTTGTTTTTTGGCTCATTAGGTCAAGACAAGCCCTAAAGCAATGCTCAATCTGCATCCACATTCTTGCAAAAAAATCTGCATCCACTTGATTTTCAAAACATATATGTTGAAACCGATTTCTCGGTCTCTTGTGGAGTTCGACCCTTGGGGAAGGGGTGGTCTCACGCCTACTTCACTCCTGCAAGAAAAACAACAACGAAGACAAGGAGAAACCGACACAAGGGCTCGGCGGGGAGGTCCCACCACAAACCCGGAAGATCTCAGAGCGCTTCCCCTCCTTAGTCAGAAGCCGAGCTAAGATACCCTCAGAAAGCAATTGAAAATTGGAGCAGGAAGGTACAGGAAGCATGCTCTCTGGGGCACACCTTGGGTCCTATTTATAGTTTTTAGAATCTGGACTGCCAATAACCAAAAGAACTGACCTGAAATTACCAGAAAACCCTTGGTTGGGTCTGCCAACAGCCAAACTCCGCTGTTTTGAAGGGCTATGGGCAGACCAGCGGGGGCAAAACAGTAAAAAGTACCTCATTAATACAGGCGAGCTGAGGGGCTTTGACCACCTCGGCGGGTCCTGCTCGCCCACCGTTGCCGAGCTCCACTGCGAGGATGCGAGCTGGGACTAGCTCGGCGAGTGCCGAGCTTAAGGTCGACGAACGATGATCTCCGCTCGACGTGCGCCGATCTCTGGTCGACGAATGCCGAGCTCGGGCTCGGCCTCCTCACTGCCGAGCTCGCCTATTGTCTCCAGCCCGATCTGTCAGGTTCCTCACAGCCTTGCTCGCCGAACACGAGGTTGTACACAATCCCCGCTCTTTATGAGCTTGCTAAAGCTCGGAAAGAATCATCCAACCCCAAGTGTGCGGCGAGCGCGGGTTGGCGAGTTGGAGGGAATCTTCGGATGGGGTCCACCTGTGGCTATATATATGTACACCTGCCCACCTGCCTGACTCTTGCCATTCCCTTTGCTCTAACCCTGCCAAGATGCCTCTTCCCAAAGAGATCCAAGAGCGCATAGACCGAGCTCGCCAAGCCTCCGCAGCTCGCGTAGCCGCCCTAATGGCGGTCAATGCCAAAGCTCCTCAAGTTGATTCTGCCGAGCCCGACTCCAAGAGGTCAAAGTCATTCCCTCAGGAGGCTGAGCCCATTTACCACGACCAGAGGGCCACCTTGGCTCGCGAGACCGGCTCTTCCACCCAAACAGTTCTTGAGAAGGATAGAGAGGTCGTCGTAGTCGGCGACGACCAGGACGGTCAACCAGATGGCGGGGGCGTCGCGTCGCGAGAGCCCACACCGCGAGACGAGTCGGCTCTCGCGGACTCACGGTTCACGGCACCGGACAATCATCCCCAGGACCCGCCTCTTCTCTTTGGGATACTGCTTGTGAGCTCGCAGAGGCCGAACTCGCCAGTGCGCGCCTCCCCTCCTCGCCAAACTATCGTGGCAGCGGGGGCGGGTCTGGGAACCATCCCCACCCCAGGATTTGAGCTCCTCTCGCCGGGGACTCGCGGCCCAGGTCGCGGGAAGGATTTGAGATTCATCCCTCCCCACATCTCTTTTGAGTTGCCGAGCTCGTCAGGTCAACCTTTCTTGACTCCTTGCCCCATGAGTTTTTTCTGCGTTTCCCTTCTTGCTGACACTTGTCCTCACAACTCTTTCCAGCCAATCCGCTGCCGAGGAATCCTCGCGGGCAGCCCACTAATCTCCCCTCCCTTCCCCAAGCTCGATGGACTCTTACCTGGGTCCTGAGGTGGATCAAGGCGAGCTGACGAGGAGGGAGGTCAAGCTCCTCAAGAAGCTGGTATACGGGCTACGCGAGGTGCAGGGGGTCAACGAGACGCTCCAACGCGACTACGCGCGTCTCGCCGACGAGGTGCGAAGCGGCCAGGCTGGCGAGCTTATGTCCCCTTCCCGGCTCCTGGACGAGATAGATGATGGCCACTCGGTGGCGCAGAGGAACTCTGGAAGGATCCGCGAGCTGCTCCGCATGCGGCAGCCTGGGGGGCGGGGGTCGCGAGGCCGGGGTAGGTAAGTGAGCGGTTCCTTCGTTGAGCCGACCGGTACTCGCATCCTGATGCCCTCCCTGCTCGCGCGCCCTGCTTTTTCATTCCTGAACTTTGCTTCTGTAATAAGTAACTTTTAGAATATTCTTGATCATGTTATTCAAATAATGTATTGCAATGTCTGACTTAGCCTTGGTTGGGATGTGCCGGAAGTCGGTGAGCTAGGGTGGCGAGCTGTGGCGGCGAGCTGAGCCGATTGGACGGCCTGCCCCAGATTTCTTTTCCTATAAATAGCCCCCCCCTCACCTACCTCGTACTGTGCCTTTATTGTTTTGCTTCCCTCTCTCTGTGCTTCTTTCTCTTCCTGCTCGCACTCCACACGTTCCTCCGCGATCATGGGCAAGACCAACCCAGATGCCGACGGCCGCTCCAAGTGCGAGCTGCACTTCACAGACTATTGCTTCTTCGACGGGCACACCAGCGAGGAGGAGCTTGCGGAATTCAGGGCCGCGTATGTGCCGCCAGGTTTCGAGGCGCGCAGGCCGGGGGAGGGGGAAGCTATCAACACATTCTACGAGGACGAGCTCGCCTTCCCCATCTCGCATTTCGAGGTGGGGTTGTGCCTCCCCCTATGGCCGGAGATCCGCCAAATCTTGAAATACTACGGCGCGGTACCCGCCCAGCTGAACTCCAACGCCATCGCGATGATGGTGGCGTTCGCGAGCTATCTCCGTCGGGAGAAGATCGAGTTCAACCTGACAGTGTTCAGGAAGCTGTTCTCCTACAAGGCGACGCCGGATGGAATCGCCTACTTCGGCGGCTCGCTGATCAAGGTTCGCGAGATCGCGAACAAGCATCACACCTGGATGACCAAGATCGTCTTTATCACGGGCGATCTCGGCAACATCCCCTACTCGCCCCAGCAAAAAAGGCGAGGAGGTCTACCGCCCCCTGCCGTGTCCGACAACGACGTCGAGCTCCACAAGTACTTCATCCACAAAGACTTTGAGGTCGCCTTCATACGGAGGGGCCTCGACGCGCTTCCCCCCGTTCTGCCCGGCGA
Organism: Platanthera guangdongensis; assembly: GCA_039583875.1. NCBI lineage: Eukaryota > Viridiplantae > Streptophyta > Magnoliopsida > Asparagales > Orchidaceae > Platanthera > Platanthera guangdongensis. The sequence goes on along the minus strand of CM077152.1, from coordinate 2,556,972 downwards.
AGGTACTGTTCTCTCTTCATCTTGCCGAGCTCGCCCGATCGCCGAGCTCGCCATATTGTTGCTGAACCAGTTCTAATTTTTCTCTAAGTACTTTCCTTGCAGGGGAGCGGATTATTCCTGCGAACCCGCCATTTGCGGATCCGGGGTCGCACCCGTACCCTTTTGACCGCGAGAAGGCGGCAGCGGAGGCCTGCCGAGATGAGGCGGCCCTCTCTCAACCCTCTTCTAGCAAGAGGCGACCTGAGGACACGAGGTCAAACCCGCCACACCGCCAGCGACCTTTAAAGAAGATGCGGAGGGCCCTGTTGGCTCCGCGGGGGCAACAACAACAACATCAACGACCCAGCCCCAAGTACATCAGCTCGTCGGAGACCCCTCCCGACGCGTCGCCGGAGAGCCCGCTGAAGGAGATTACCAGCAAGGGCCGGAAAGGCGGGGAGGGCCCTTCCTCCACGGCGGTGATCTCCCCTCCTCCATCGGCGAAGAGGGCAGCCCGCGAGCGCGCGCCGCCGAAGCAACACCCCCTCTTCAACTTCGGCGGGCGGTGGAAGGACTCGGCGGGCGAGCCCATACTGTAGTGGGATGAGATCGCTCATCGAGTCTCCATTTCCACCCTGCACCCCTCCTGGCACGACCGCGAGCCCTCCACCGGTCATGCCTATGCCCTCGGCTTCGGCCTGTATGGCCGCGAGGATGCCGAGGCCTACAAGAAGATGACCCTCCGGCAGCTCGGCCATGAGGGCCTACAGGCCCACCTGCGGACCATGGAGCTGCACCACATACTGGCACGCCGCAGCTTTGCCCTCAGCCACCAACTCCAAAAGGCTGAGCAGGCTCGCGACATCGCCAAGGATAAGGTCGCTGACCGGGCGAGGCAGCTCGGCATAGCGGAGGGTATACTCGCCCAAGCCGCCGGCGGGCTGGTAAGTGTCAAGCACTACTCTTCTCTTTCACTTAGAACATTTTGCGCTGATACCATACTGAATTTTCTCTTTACCAGGATGCCAAGGCTGCAGGGGAGCTTTAGGCTCGCAATGCCGAGCAGGGGCAGGAGATCTGCCAGCTGCGCGCACGCCTGGCCGAGCTGGAGGGCGCCAACACGAAGCTGAAGGGGGAGAATCAGCACCTCCTCAGCGAGGTCCGTAGCAAGGCGGAGATCTTCTTCCCGCCCCACGACATCGACCCTACCCTCCCCTACAAGAGCCCGCGGATCTTTGGCGAGGCCGACCTCACCGAGTGACTGTGGATCAACTCCATCCAAGCCGCCGAGTGCACCCTCCAGATGATGAAGGACTCGAGGGTGCTGGTGGAGGGATGCGAGGGGATCTCGGCCCGGGACCTGATGTCGAGCCTGTTCCCGGCAATGCCGCCCAGCGAGAAGGAGGATAGCTTGGATGCGATGTTTGGGAAGAGCTTCCAGGATCTGTCAGGTGAAGGCGAGGACCAGTCCGGCGGGGGGGGGGGGGGGGGGGTGCGAGGCCTGAACTTATACATCCTTTTTCCCTTTTTTTGCCTCTCTTTTTTTTGTCTACTCGCCGAGGCGAGCTCCCTGTAAACATTTTGTAACCACTTATTTAATGAATGAAAGATTTTGACCATACCCGTGCCACTTCTCTCTTTTTTTGTACTTTCCTTGTTGTGCTGCTGTTGTGTTGTATATGTCCGAGAGTGCTTCCCCTGGCGACCTCACATAGACAGGTTCCGCGAGTAGGATAGTCATGTGTATGCGCCCGCGAGTGAGTGCGTTCTGAGTGCTCGCCGAGCCCCAGGTGATTCGGGAGCGGGCTGCTCTCCGCCCTTATCACGTCGTCTTAACTTGCTCGCGAACCCTCCAGGTTGAGCTCAAGAAGAAAAAATCTTCTAAGTGTAACAGGCGAAGGGGTGAAGTTCCCTGGCCTGGCTCGCCTTCCTTTGGCGAGGCCCGGGTTCGCCACCGCTTCGCCGATGCCGAGATCGAATTGACGAGTCCTAACTTGCCCATGCAAAATCCTCTTGCTGATGCCGAACCGGGTTAGCCGAGCCTGAGCTCGCCTCTACAAAACCCCTTTCCCCTTGCTTCCTGGCACTTTGAAACTTCTTGATCTCCTCCTGGCAATCTCAAGGCCAATATCATCGAGTGACTCCCTGCCCTGCCAGCTAGGTGAGAGCCTGACAGCGGGGTCCGCTCAAGGTCAAGGATGACACCGAGTGACTTCCGGCCCTGCCAGCTAGGTGAGAGCCTGACAGCGGGATCTACTCGGGGTCCAAACACATTCCATCGAGTGACTTCCGGCCCTGTCAGCTAGGTGAGAGCCTGACAGCGGGATCTGCTCGAGGCCAAGGATGACACCGAGTGACTTCCGGCCCTGCCAGCTAGGTGAGAGCCTGGCAGCGGGATCTGCCCGGGGTCCAGGATGACACCGAGTGACTTCCGGCCCTGCCAGCTAGGTGAGAGCCTGGCAACGGGATCTGCTCGGGGTCCAATACACATTCCATCGAGTGACTTCCGGCCCTGTCAGCTAGGTGAGAGCCTGACAGCGGGATCTGCTCGAGGCTAAGGATGACACCGAGTGACTTCCGGCCCTGCCAGCTAGGTGAGAGCCTGACAGCGGGATCTGCTCGGGGTCCAATACACATTCCATCGAGTGACTTCCGGCCCTGTCAGCTAGGTGAGAGCCTGACAGCGGGATCTGCTCGAGGCCAAGGATGACACCGAGTGACTTCCGGCCCTGCCAGCAAGGTGAGAGCCTGGCAGCGGGATCGGCTCGGGGTCTAATACACATTCCATCGAGTGACTTCCGGCCCTGTCAGCTAGGTGAGAGCCTGACGGCGGGATCTGCTCGAGGCCAAGGATGACACCGAGTGACTTCCGGCCCTGCCAACTACGTGAGAGCCTGACAACGGGATCTGCTCGGGGTCCAGGACGACGCCGAGTGACTTCCAGCCCTGCCAACTAGGTGAGAGCCTATCAGCGGGATCTGCTCGGGGTCCAATACACATTCTATTTCTCTATGCAGGTTAGCTACGACAGTACTGGAGTGTTGAAGAAATTTATTATAATCAAAGTATTGCTTACATGTTTCAGGGGAAAAACGTTTTAAGTCGTCACCACTCCAGGTGAGACTCAGGGTCTCGCCCTCTATATTTTGGAGTCGATAGCCTCATGACTTCAAAACTTCCTCTACAATAAACGGTCCCTCCCAGCTGGGGTTGAGCTTCCCCACGGATGCCGACCTCCCTGCTGCATCCACCTTCTTCAGCATCAAGTCCCCTTCCACGAAGTGCTTGACCCTGACGTGTTTGTCAAAGTACTTGGCCATTCTTCTTTTCACCTCCTCCTGCCGGATAGCGGAAAGGTCCCTCAGCTCTTCCACCATGTCCAGGGAGAGCCTCAGCTCCTCCTCGTTCTCTGCTTGCCATTCCTCTCGGCCCTCTTTGGCCGCGACGACTCGAGGTGTTTGGACTTCAAATTCCACAGGGAGTACTGCCTCGCACCCATGAGAGAGCTTGAAGGGGGTCTCTCCAGTAGCCGTGTTGGGGGTGGTTCTTAGGGCCCAGAGAATCGCGGGAAGCTGCTCCACCCAGCTCCCCTTCAAATTTTCCACTTTCTTCTTGAGGAGATTGACGATGATCTTGTTCGCGGCCTCCACCTGCCCGTTGCTCCTGGGGTGATGGACTGAGGCGAACCTGAGGTCAATTCCAAGCTGCTCGCAGAAGCTGGTGAATTCGGCGCTGGCGAACTGGGGCCCGTTGTCCGTGACAATGGCTTGGGGCAATCCATGGCGACAGATGATCTCCCCCCAAACGAAGTTCCTGATTACCTGGGAGGTCACCTTAGCCAGTTCCTTCACTTCCAACCACTTGGAGAAGTAGTCGATCATCACTAGGAGGAACCTCCTCTACCCACTGTCCTGGGGGAACTACCCAACCAAATCCATTCCCCAAATGGCGAAGGGCCAGGGGGCCGTGATACTCTTGAGTCGCTGGGCCGGCTGTAGCTGGAGGGGGGCAAACAGCTGGCACTTATGACATCTTCTTGCGAACTCCGTGGCGTCTTGGCCTAGGGTGGGCCAGAAATACCCTTGCCTGACTATTCTTCCCTCCAGGGTCCGACTCCCGGAGTGACTCCCACACTCTCCGGAGTGGACTTCCTCCAAGATTCTTTGTACCTCTCCCTCAGCCACGCAACGAGCTAGCATCCCTGAGAGTGTCTTCCTGTACAGCTGCCCGTCTTGGAGGAGGTAGTATGCCGACTTGTGCCTTAGCTTCTTCTTATCTGCCCCCTCCGGATACTCTCCCGTGGAGAGGAAAGTTGCAACTGGGTCCATCCACGAAGTTCGTTGATCAATTTCCATGAGCTCCCCCTCTTTGATGGAGGGGCGGAACAGGTCGGTGATGGTGCCCCCCACCCGAGGACCATGCTTTGCTAGTTGGTCGACTTGTTCATTCTCTTCCCCGGGCACGTGTCGCATGGAGAAGGTTTGAAAAGTGCCTATGACCCCCTTTACTTTGGCTAAGTATAATCGCAAGATGGGCTCCCTTGCCTCAAACTCCCCGTTGATCTGGGAGGCTACCACCACGGAGTCGGTGAGGACCTCCACGTCCGACACCCCCAGCTCCCTGGCCAGGCGTAGCCCTGCTATCACGGCCTCGTACTCGGCCTGATTATTCGTAATGGGGAAGTGCACCACCACTGTCTGCTCAATTCGAGTCCCCTGAGGGCTTTCCAGGATCACCCCCACTCCTAGGGAATGCCTCCCCGAGGCGCTGTCTACCTTTACCTTCCAAAGAGCCGGGCGGGTGAGCTCTTCCTCCGCCACTTCAATCACATAGTCAGCCAAGAAGTCGGCCATCGCTTGAGCTTTGATCGAGAGCCGTGGAACGAATGAGATGTCGAACTCACTCAACTCCACGCTCACCGCACCAAAATGTTGAAACCGATTTTTCGGTCTCTTGTGGAGTTTGACCCTTGGGGAAGGGGTGGTCTCGCGCCTACTTCACTCCTGCAAGAAAAACAACAATGAAGACAAGGAGAAACCGACCCAAGGGCTCGGCGGGGAGGTCCCACCACAAACCCGAAAGATCTCAGAGCGTTTTCCCTCCTTAGGCAGAAGCCGAGCTAAGGTACCCTAAGAAAACACTTGAAAATTGGAGCAGGAAGGCACAAGAAGCATGCTCTCTGGGGCACCCCTTGGGTCCTATTTATAGTTTTTAGAATCTGGACTGCCAATAACCAAAAGAACTGACCTAAAATTACCAGAAAACCCTTGGTTGGGTCTGCCAACAACCAAACTCCGCTGTTTTGAAGGGCTATGGGCAGACCAGCGGGGGGCAAAACAGTAAAAAATACCTCATTCATACAGGCGAGCTGGGGGGCTTTGACCACCTCGGCGGGTCCTGCTCGCCCACCGTTGCCGAGCTCCACTGCGAGGACGCGAGCTGGGACTAGCTCGGCGAGTGCCGAGCTCAAGGTCGACGAATGCTGATCTCCGCTCGACGGGCGCCGATCTCTGGTCGACGAATGCCGAGCTCGGGCTCGGCCTCCTCACTGCCGAGCTCGCCTATTGTCTCCAGCCCGATCTGTCAGGTTCCTCACAGCCTTGCTCGCCGAACACGGGGTTGTACAATATAAGATGGGGAAATCAAGCTATGGTGCAACATAAAAAATTGGTTCAAGGCTTCAAGCAAAATTAACATCAGAAGATTTTCAAAACTGCAGATTGGTTCAAGGCTTCAATCAATGTTTGACTGTCAAATTCATGCATCAATATTTGCTGATCAAAGAAATACAACAATATGCATTGCATAGGAAAAAAATCCAGAGAAATATGCTCTTTTTGACCTAGCGTTTTTGCTCCCGTGAGTTTGTGCAGAACCGCAGAGGATCGACGAAATACCGCAATATGCATTGAATGTATGTTTGGCATGCCAAAGATTTTTAATGCCTGCAGTTTGAATTCACCAATCGGCAATCCCCGTAAGGGGAGAAGAAAATCCTAACTCCTAAGGTAGCCATATCTCAGAAGAACGAAATTATTATTGGCATAGGATTGGTAGGAAGACAAATAGGGTCTCTGGAGAAAAGAGGAGAAGGAAAAAAAATTACCGATCTCGCTTGACGAACACTTATGCGCATTGTGTCGCCGGCCCGCCGCCGGCCGGAAAAGTTGCAGAATGCAAACCCTAAGGCAGCCAGAAGATCGAGAGATATGCATGACCCGAACACTAATAAAATTGTCACTTATAATTAGAGAAATTAAATTGAACCGCTATCTAAAATCTGCAAGGCAGAATATAAACAACGGTTATTATAATAACTTCTGTTTAAAGTTCCATTTTTTTAAAAAATTAGTCCTAGAAATTTGGCGTTGCTCCCGCTCGCGAAGAAAAACCCTATTCTGCAATTTTTTTCTCGGTGTGGACGGCCGCCCACACTCGCCCTTTACTAGGTCCGCCCCTGGTTGCAAGAAATTGAAGAGAGAGAGAGAGGATAGTATTTTAAAAAATCCTACAACTCTGAATTAATTGAGTGCTAATAGGGCTAAATTTATATTGGTAATAATAATTGCCACAAATAGTTTGACTCTCTGTGTTTCTAAACTATATATAATAATAATAGTAAAATGATAATGCACCTTCCAAGTTCCAAGCATAACATTTTGATAAATTATCCTCCAAATTATTAAATAAAAAAATAAATCTCTAATTAAAAAAGAGCGCTGCTATTCGCACCGTAGTTTTGGCTATTCGCACAGCACTTTCTCCTAATTTTTTATGTCTTTTGAAAATACGCTTTGTACATGCATTTTTAGGAAAAGTGTTCAACATGAAAGTTGTAGATCTCGACAATATCTACAACTTTCGAGATCTACAACTTTCGTGCTGAACACTTTTCCTAAAAATGTATGTACAAAGTATATTTCCAAAAGACGTGAAATCTGGACGTATTTCCCAAGTACGCATTGTGCATGCATTTTTAGGAAAAGTGTTCACCACGAAAATTGTAGATCCTTTCGTGTTGAACACTTTTTCTAAAAATATATGTACAAAATGTATTTTCAAAAGACACAAAAAATTAGAAGAAAATACCGTACGAATAACCAAAACTACGATGCGAATAACAGCGCCCTTAAAAAAATGATAAAAAGTACCCTCATTTGCCCTGCATCAAAGTGCAAAGTGTCACCCAGTTTCTAAAACAATTGCGTTTTCTAAAAAAACATAGAAATGAGTAAAAAAGCCATACAGTTCTCCAACCCAGTCATTCGCAAACTGGCGAGACATTTTTCCCGCGTCTAGAAAACCCCCATCGAGAGAGAAGCTGCCACCGGGGCATGGAGAGGTGGGAGGACCAAATCGACGTCGACGATTCCGATCTTCACTCCTTCTTCCACCTTCATTCGCAACCCTCCTTCCCCACTTCACCCCAAACCCTACCCCGTTCTCTCCATCCCTGCTCTCAAAACCGTCCTTCTTCCCAAACCCTCGACAGCAATCCCCCTTCCCCCACCCACTCTCAACTCCCCATCGCTCTCTCCCAAACAAACCGGATTGAAAAAGATCTGAAAAACGCATCCACTTCCCGTCCCCCCATTCCCGGCCCCGCCGGCGCCATTCAGGCTGCAATGCGCCGGCAATCCGCCATTGGTGCGGCGGAGTGTTCGCCCTTGGCAGAGGGAGTGAGTCATGGACGGTATTTGTGTGAGACGGAAGATTTGGATTTCGAGCTTAACCCGTGGATTTGTGCTTTAAGCTCTCTCGCTGAGTGGAGAGGCATATCAGGCAAAGATTCCGGCTCATGTTTATCTCATCCGATCAGCTCGATCAGTGCTAGCCGCAGCAGAGGCGCTGAACGAATTCCTCAGGTTTCTGCGTCTAATGTTTGCTTAGAACTGTTTTAAGTTATAAAAGATTCAATCATCTAAGACACTTGATGGTTAGGTGGTAGGCATTGTTACAGACTGCAAACAAAATGGGCTTGGGGATTTGTTCATAACGCTCAAGGTAGCAGGATTATGTTTGGATGAATATCCTCTATGACATTTTCATGCCTGCTGCTTGTGTTTGAATGAGCATCTTTTCTTTAGGATCCCACTGGCACAATTGGTGCATCGGTCCACCGCAAGGTCCTCTCTGAAGGATTTGTTGGTAGGGAGATTTCAGTTGGCTGTGTTCTTATTCTCAACCAGGTGTCTTTTTTTTAAATATATATATATATATATATATATATATATATAAGATTCCATCTCTTCCTCTCTTTTTTTGTCAATCATTTACAGTAATCATTGGAAATTTCCATGCTGCACTTTCAGGTGGTTGCATTCTGCCCAGCTCGCTTCCATTGCTATCTCAATATCACGTTGAAGAATCTTGTAAAGGTATAGGAGTCGACCCCTTGTATCTATAAGTAGTTCTACAGATGTTTCTTTTAAAGCCGAGCATAGCTCATGATAATCTATTCCCTGAAAATATGATGATTCGTTCACTATCGGAGACGTTAATTAAACCTACTAAGACATCACATGTTTCTTTCCAGGATCCCAGGATCACAATTCATTGTATGAGGTTATGATGTAGACAAATGGTTGGTATATTTTGTTCAACATGAAATGTATAGGCTTAGCATCCTGTTTAAGCATGTTCTTTAAGTAAATAAAGAATACCACCATCAAACTAGATAGCATCACTAAGCATGTTCTTTAAGCAATTTTCCACAGTGATGCACTCAAATTTGAAAGGTCCCAGTGGCGGAAAGGTGTTTAGAATATGAATTACTTAGTAAGGGTGCTTAGGTAATTGGGTTACTTTTCAGATGTTATAAATAAGTGGCAGGAGAGAGGAGAGGGCATGTAAAAACTGGACAACTTGTTTTCCCAAACTCTTGCTCTACTGAGTAGAGAGTGTAGCGATCTGTTCAGGGAAGTGTCTCTTAGGATTGATGTTATGTTTATTCCTATTTTGTTTTTTTTTGCTTATTACGTCATTCATCGCCAGTTGAATTGCTTGTGAGTCAAAAAAATTTCAATTGTTTACTTTGTTTGTTATCTTGGAAGCACCTCATTCGAATTGTTTACCAGATCGACGAGTTATAACTTAACATTAGTATCAGAGCTATAGATCTTGGCTAGAGAGTCATGCCGGTAGCGGATGCGACATGTTCTCACAATTCGTTGTTGAATCCGTGTTCGCTATGATCAATGCGCAAGGGAGGCTAGTACAGCTCCTACCCCTACGGTGGTCCAGGAGCCGGTTTGACGTAGTTGAGCCAGTGACTATGAGGCAAGTGGTTGAAGAGCCTATAGCGGCAAGACGAGGATCAAATAAACAATTGAAGCACTTTCTGAGCTTCAACCCTCCTACTTTTGCGGGAAGTCCGGGAACAGGATCCCCAGCTCAAGTCGAAGATTGACTCTCTAGGATAAATAGAACCTTGATGACAACGAAGACGGAGGAAAGACAGAAGGTCACCTTAGTTACTTTCTTGTTGGATGGAAAGACGAGCCTTTGATGGGATGAGTTAGAGTTGCATCAGTTTGCAGACAGACAACTGGCTGAGGTCTCGATGAAGGAGTTCTCGAGACTGTTTCTGACAAGGTATTTTCCTTCCGCGCAACGTATTGCAATGAATAACTAGTTTCAGAGGTTGATTCAAGGTGAGAGTTTGGTCGATGAATATCTGCATGAGTTTATCAGACTTGGGCGATATGCAGACTCAACGTTTGATGACGAGGAATGAAAAACCAATAGGTTTTATGAAGGTCCGCGAGATGATCTGTGCCTGCTTCTATCAGGCCCGATGATGCAAGCCTTTTTAACCTTGGTGAATACTATCTAATCCCTTGAGCATGATATGAAGAATGTCCAAAGTAAAAATGACCTAACAGTGAAGAAGCCAGAGTTCAAGGTGCCGAGCTCTGCAAAGTCTGGGCACGGCAGGTGAAACAAGAAGTCCAGGTATTCTGGGCCAACTCCGTCTTTCGCGTCGGGGGTAACTACTGGGCGAGGTCCGCTCACTTGCTGCACTTGCGACAATGTGAGACATTATGCCCGTGAGTGTCACGGTGGCCCTGCGAAGACGGAGAAAAAGGTGGGTGCGTCCTATGCAGAGAAAGGGAAACATTGGAGTTAACTGCATCTCATTATACTCCAGCTCAGCCCCACGTTTATAATCTTGGCCAGCAGGAGACCATTAAACAAAGCGATGTGATTGACATGTATGATTTAGTATACAACTTTTGTTGCTTTAAATACTTGATACCTTGTGCATTGTTTGTATAACTTGTTTATGTTAGACTTTGTCCTAATTCTGAACTGTCCGACAAGAACACTGTTTGACAGTGAAGTTTCTCACTCCTTTCTGTCTGAGGACTTTATATTGCGTATCCGAATGTCTTCTTTCATATCGAAAGATAGATTGAACGTGTTGCTGCCGAATGATTACTTGATGCGTGCAGATAGAGTTTGCTGTGTGAAAGTGCGGATAGGAAGTCATGAGTTTAGAAGCGTCAATGTTGTCGATATCAGAATTTGATGCAATATTTGACATGAACTGACTTTCGGAGCAGTGTGCATGCATTGATTGCAATTCGAAGGAAGTCACACTAGGACAAAACACTGAACGCGAGACTAAGTTTGCTGATATGCAAAGATCGAGCAAGATATTGATGTCTGCTCTCCAAGTGGTCAAGGCGGTTCAAAAAGGTGCAAAGTTATTCTTCACATTGTTGGAGGCTGCAGAGTCCAAGCCTAGCCCGAGTGATGTTCTTATTGTGTCAGAGTATGCAGATGTGTTTTCAAAAGATCTCCCTAGAGCTCCACCTCAGCGAGAGATCGATTTCACTATTGAGCTAGTGGCAAGTGCCAAACTAGTGTCATGCTCTCCGTACCAAATAACACCAAAGGAAATGACGGAATTGAAAGTTCAGTTAAAAGAGTTGCTAGAGCAAGACTATGTACATCCAAGTTCATCTCCTTGGAGTGCACTGGTCCTCTTTGTGAAAAAGAAGGACAAAAGTTTGCGTCTATATATCGACTACCAAGAATTGAATAAGTTGACAAAGAAGAACAAATATCCGATTGCACCCCCAGCAAGAACTGCATCTATATATCTGACTATCTTGTAGGTTGAAAAGATCTTGTTCTCATGTGCAATATAGCTGTCGATTTTGTTGTAATTTTGGGAACAAATCAAGACTTCATACAAGCAGCAAATCAAATGAACTTTCTTATGTTGAAATATTTTGAGGAAAAGCATGTGAGAGTAACCACTACCACACTTCAACTCATTAAATTGTGCTCATGTTCTGCTCTATATCTTTGTGTTTACTTATTTCTTTGCATGAAAGTTCTCAAACTTGTTTTGTAGCAGTGGCTTTATAATTGGGATTGTGTTGGAAAATGTGCAGACAAGGATGAAGTTTGGATACTTGACTTTAAATTTTTATTCTTTGTAATTAAATACATGATATTTGTAATATCCATCAATTCAAGGTTCGCTGCTTGTGAGAAAATAGGTACATAACAGAATTTTATTGTTCCAAAAAGTTACATAATATATGAGCATGCCTCCTATTTATAGAAAAAGGGGGGAGAGAGAGAATAAACAATGCCTGTCACAAGCTACTAGGAGGTTACACAAAATCTTAAACGCTCAGAACAAGTGGTTAGGAAATAGCTAGCATTACAACTACAGAACTCTATACAAGCTTGTCGTCTGTCTGCCTCTATTGAGCAGTTGCCTGCTTCCAGAACAATAACAACGATTAGCACAATCTAACCGACGGACAAAGCTGCGGTCTGCGTTTTGTGTAACCACCAGAACATAAGAGAAGTTTGAGAACAGCGAACACCAACTGCGGTCTGGGCTCTATTGATCAACAAGGATCACAATTGCGTAAGAATATAGAAGTATCTCATGCGGTTAGGCAGGTGCTAACCGCCTGACCGCCAATTGGATCTAACCTCAGCAGTCTGCACAACTATCTTAGAAACATCGACAGATCGGTCTATCTGTCTGCCAATCCCGTCCGCCAGTGCTTGCCCTCAGACCACTTAACAACACATGTTCTGACCGGCTCCAACACTGCCAAGCTGCCAAAGACAGACCGCTACTTCAAACTGTCTGCCCGTCAGTACTGTTCGCCAGATCTGTCCTTCAGATCTGTCTGCTAGATCTGTCCGCCAGACCTGTCCGCCAGACTGCCAAGATCTATCCGCCAAAGCTGACCGCCTAACAACCCGGACTACATATGTTTTGACACTGCTGAATCATACAAAATGAATGAGAACATAATCATTATGTTAGGATTTAATTTTCAATTGCATCGGTACTTATTGTTTGGGATCTCTGATGTTTGGCCTCTTTTATATAATAGTTGTTTGAGAAGGATTGTGGGCCGCCTATGAAACAAATTGCACCATTTACTGTCGTGCATGGAGCTGAAAAGAATGGTAGTATTATTCCTTTTTCTTCGAATTTCGATTCCATCGCTAATCAGTTTCTCGAATGTGCATAATTTGTTTTATATTTCCAGTGAAGCAATTGAGGATGGAGCTCCCAGTAGGTGATCAGCCGCTTCGTGTGAAGAAGACTTCTTATGCCGAACCTAGAGGAAATTTTATTGGCGAGAGGACAGAGAATTGTAGAAAGACATTTCTTCCTGAGAGTGCAAACACTGTGGTGAAATCCGACACGCGAATGAACGAACCTAAAAGGCTGATTTCTGGAGCTTCGGTTGGAGAATGGACAGATGAGCAGCTGGAGAAGCTATTCTCGGAATACGACGATGATTTTTAGTTCATCCTGCTACTTGGTTTGCCAAGAAGAGATGTTGGTGTGATATATACTCCCAAATGTGATCATGTTATGGGCCCTCAAGGGGATGATGACGTGTGGTTTGGTCTTGAACGTCTGTATTTTTACTTCTTGTATAGTATTTTTTATATTTCCATGCCATCATATTTTCTCAAGTATCATGTAGCCCGGTTGAGAAGCATAAACATAATATATTGGGAATATTTCCCTCTCACTATAAATATATAAGTGATCAATGCGATATCTCATGACATGAGTGAAATTATCTTTTTATCTCTTTTCGTCTCTTCTTTTTCTCCTCCATGAGTTAGGGTCGAGGATGGGCAAGAGGAGCTTTTTCTTCTTCTTTATCTCTCAGTTGTGTTAGGCTCCCTTAGTATACCTACCATTGAGAACACTAGATCAAACAAAGGTCTCTAGGATCCTCTTGGAGACTTCTCTCTTGCACATCCATGCTCATGCTCATAATCAGAAGCCCCAAACGACTTGACAGCGGTGCCAAACGATCGATACATTTGTTAGATATGGTGTATATTCTATGTGATAGAGTTAGCTTAGGCTCATCTAGGGTGTTGTGGACACCCTCCCTTGTACATGAATATATATGTTATTGTTCATGTGAATACCATTGATTCTATTTTTCATATCATGGTATCAGAGCTAGGTTGCGAACCCTAGCCTCTCCACCGGATGAAGCTGTCTCCTACTCTCTTCCTAGGTTCCTGTGTCTACATCCCTATCGAGCGTAGCTCCAGCAGATCGACGCACCCCTGTCCCAATCGGTGCAGCCTTGTCTCAATCCCGCCGATCCCCGTCCCGATCCCTTTGATCCTCGTCCTGATCCCGTCGATCGACGTAGCCTAGTCACACTCCTCGTGGCCCTTGTCGTCGCCTCCACCGCCACACGCAATCCCGATCCTTCCTCCAACGGCTTCTTCGGGTCCGGTGGTCAGTTCAACATCCCAGGCCTCGGCGGGGGAAACGACTGGCCAAAAAATCCCAGAAAATTACAACGTGAACCCGCTGAGCATGGTGTACGCAGACATGGGGCCGTGCCACAGGAAGCGCTGACCGTGCTCCTATCTACAATTCCGGTAGTCCCCGCTCATCTCACCGAGCCAGTTCGCTGCTCCTGTAGCCCGCCGGACCCCGCCGTCCTCAATTTTGATTTGATGACATCGTCTTTCGTCTTCCTCCAAAAGGCCTTGGTGATTGCTGATTGGCCACTTCCTCCAGCACCTCCTGCTGCTCAGTCTGGTGCTCCTCGTCGCCCGCATGTCCGCTGCTACTACTGTCGGTGTCTTGGTCATGCCTCATCTGAGTGTCGCAAACTTCGGAGGACTCAACAGTCTGTTCAACAGCGTGCTCCTGATGCACCTTCCGCTCACTTTTCAGCTCCGACGCAGTCTTTTTTTGTATCTGAGCTTACTTAGCTGATTTCCCAGCAGTTCTCCCTGTAGGCTTCACTGCCTCGCTCCTCTCAACCGGCTGCCTCCGCCACTGCAGGTATCTCCCCCTCCGACTGGTTGCTTGACTTTGGAGCCTTTTTTCACATGACATATGATGTCACTCATCTCGTCTTGTCAGCCCATCTCCTCTGCCCTTAGTACCATGGTGGCAGATGACACCACTTACCACATCACCAGTCGTGGCCTCCTTCATACTAGTCATTTTCATGTTCACGTTGTTGCATACATACCCAAGTTATCCATGAACTTTATATCCGTCAGCCTACTCACATCTCATGGTTGTCTCGTTATTTTTGATGAGTTTACATGCAGTTTGCAGGATCGTCTGATTGAGACACTCCTTGGAGCTGGTCGTCGTCGTAGCGGGGTGTACGTTCTTAATCGTCTCCACTTTCTATCCACTTCATTGTCACCTACACCTTCCTCGTTTTGTCTTCCTTTGGTGGGTAGTGGGTTTCTCTCGGTGGATCGCCGTCTTGGTCATCCTAGTAGTTCACATCTAGCTTCTCTCATTAGTCATGGTTTCCTTAGTCGTGTTTCTATTGATCGGTCTCACTCTTGTTCGGGCTGTAAGCTTGGTAAACAACTACAACTCTCCTATCCGTTTAGTGAGCCCAGGTCTCAGTGTCCTTTTGATTTAGTTCACTCTGATGCATGAGGATCCCCACCTTTTGTATCCAAGGGAAGACATCAGTATTATGTTCTTTTCGTTGATGACTATTCTCGTTATTGTTGGGTCTACTTTATGCATTCTCGATCTGAGTTTTTTCATATCTATGTTACCTTCTCTGCTATGGTGCACGCATTTTTTTCTGCTTCCATATGCATTTTTCGTTCTGACTCAGGAGGGAGTATCTCTCTCATGCTTTTCGAGATCTGCTAGCTACCCACGAGACTCTGCCTCAGCTTGCCTGTCCTGGTGCGCACACTCAGAATGACACCGTTGAAAGGAAGTATTGCCACATTATTTAGACAGCCCACACCCTTCTTATCTCCTCCCACATTCCTCCTCATTTATGGGCTGAGACTATTTCCATCATTGTCTATATTATTAAGCTGCAACCCTCCATTTTCCTTCAGGGTCAGTGTCCCAGTGAGTGTTTGTATTCTCGACCTCCACATTATACTCATCTTCGTGTTTTTGACTGCCGGTGTTATGTTCTACTCCCGCCACGTGTGCCTACTAATCCCTCTGCTCAGTCCATTCCTTGTGCCTTTCTTGGATACAGTACTGAGCATAAGGGCTATCGATGTTATGATCTCGTTGCACGTCGATTTCGCATCTCACGCGATGTCACTTTTAATAAGTCTCATCCTTTCTCCGTGCCCTCTGTCCCCTCGACCTCACACTCATCAGTTACACCCTCTAATATGCAGTTTCTCACTCTTCCCATCTCCCTTCCACATGTATTCTCTCCTCCGATATGTCCACCTCCTCGTCCCTTACCGCAGTCTACTCCATCACCTCATCTTTCCTTACCGCAACCTACTCCACCTCTTTCCTTATTGTTGTCTACTCTATCATCTCCTATTTCCTTACCGCAGTCTACTCCATCACCTCCTCTTTTCTTACCGCAGTCTACTCCGTCACCTCCTCATCTTCCCCTCCGTCACACGCTTCTTCTTCTGATGAACTGTCCACTTGGGACCGTGTCTCTCTTCCATATCATTATACTCATTGTCTTTCTATTTTCTCGCCTCCAGTGCCCTCAGATTCAGTGCCTACCTCCTCTAGCGAGTGTCCTGTGGATAATCCTCCCTTGCGCCACAATCCACCTTGTGAGAGACGTCCTCTCGACCGCCTTAGTCTTGTTACCCTACCGCTGGACCTACCCACCCTTTTTGCTACAACCTGTAGTACTCCAGAGCCGACTTACTACCGTGAGGCTATCCAGATACCTAAGTGGCATGTTGCTATGTGTGCCGAGTTGGAGGCGCTTGAGTACACTCGTACATAAGACCTTGTTCCTCTTTCACCTGGTGTTATTCCTATTACTTGCAAGTGAGTCTTCAAGGTCAAGACTCGCTCTGATGATTCTGTGGAGAGGAACAAGGCCCGGTTAGTTGCTCGTGGTTTTCAACAGAAGCAGGGGAGAGACTATGGAGAGAACTTTGCTCCATTCGCTCACATGACTACGGTTCAGACTCTTATTGCAGTTGCAGCTCTTCGTCACTGGTCTCTCACAGTTTGACTTGAAGAATGCATTTATTCACGGTGATCTTCAACAGGAGGTATACATGCTTCCTCCTCTTGGTCTATCCTCTCCTCCAGGCCTTGTCTGCCGCTTGAGACAAGCTCTTTATGGGCTCAAGCAGGCGCCCCGCGCGTGGTTTGCACGTTTCAACTTAACTATTACAGCCGCCGGTTTCCTGGGATGTCCACATGATCCAGCTCTGTTTGTGCACTTATCCTCTTATGGTCGGACCTTTTGTTACTCTACGTGGATGATATGATTATTACACGTGATGATCCTTCTCATGTGGCCTTCATCAAGCATTACCTTCAACAACAATTTCAGATGACTGGTCTTGGACTGTTGAGTTACTTCTTGGGTTTTGAGGTCAGCTTTACAGATCACGAGTTTCAACTCACTCAACAACGCTACACATCAAATCTCCTAGCTCGGGCTGCTCTTTTTGACTCTCGTACAGTGCTCACCCCTATGGAGCTCCACTTTCAGCAACGTCCGGATGATGAGGTTTCACTCTCTGATCCTACTCGCTACCGCCACCTCGTTGGGAGTCTCGTCTATCCTACCATTACTCGATCCGACATTGCCCATATTGTTCATGTGTTGAGCTAGTTTGTTACCGCGCCCACCTCTTTGCATTACGGTCACCTGCTGTGGCTCCTGCGCTATCTCCGGGCGACGAGTTCTCGCGGCCTCTTCTTTTCCACCAGCAGTTCTCTACAACTTCGTGCTTACTCGGGTGCTACCTGGGCTAGTGATCCCGTTGACCGTCGCTCTGTCACTGACTTTTGTCTGTTCTTGGGTTCTTCACTTATTGCATGAGAGTTCAAGAAACAGACCGGTGTTTCTCGTTCCAGCACTGAGGTTGAGCTTCGGGTCATGCCTATCACCGCTGATGATATTATTTGACTTCGTTGGCTTCTTGAGGATCTTGGCGTCTCTTCTCCAGATCCCACTCTACTGTACTGCGATAACACCGATGCCATTCAGATTACTATAAATTCGGTGAAACACTCACTCTCCAAGCATATCGGGGTGGATGCTTATCTACTGACCAAATTCTCGATGTATGATCCCCCGTAAGTTTGCGGGAGGGCGGCGGCGGGGGGGGGGGGGGGGGGGGTTAGATGTGATGTATATTTTTTGTGGTAGAGTTAGCTATCACTCACCAAGGGTGTTGTTCATGTGAATACCATTGATTCTATTTTTCCTATCATCATTTGCTTCCGCTCCACACTCACACTCAAATGTGAACAAACCAGTCATGCTTTGACGATTGAAAATGGCTTGGTCGACTACACATCGTTTGCACTGGACGCCTTGCACAGATGTTCAATCGACGAACCACAAGCTCCAGCGCTCTGCCTGAATGGGAATGAATTTGAGCGCTCATCTGGGACAACATATCAAGCTTCTATACCTCCAGATCAAATGCATACAGTCCTTCTTTGCATAATCTCATTTGTTATCACAGTTAAAAGGGATATTTCACCTTTGGCTGGAATCAATGGTCTTGCTAAATGTGCAGATTTGAATTATTTTATACAGTTAGGCATACTGGGTAGTGTTGTTGTTGTTGTAGGCGTACATTGTACAAACTGGGAAATTAATTGAACAGTTTCAAATCTTCTTATTTAATGTTCAATTTACTTCCCTCTTAGATATCCTGTGCATTTAATGTAAAGCCTCAATCCCTCTTTTGTTTTTTGTTCTATGTATAACATTGTACCAAAGCAGGATGGGTCTAACAACCTTTTCACATGTCGCGCTATTAAAAACACATGCTTATGAGGGTCTGTGCTGAGAATATAGTGCCGTGGCGAAGCTAACACATTCATGCACACTTAGGCTCCGTTTAGTAGGACTTATTTTCACCGGTCAAGCGGTCATGACCGCATGAACTTGGACTTATTTTAAGTTCAAGTTAGAAAATTACAGATTGCACCACCTTATTATTGAAATTACAAGAACATTTCCTGAATCCTACAAAACATAACATTTACCTCCTTTAAGTTCATATTTCATAACATCCATGCACAAAAATACACTTCTCGAATTACATTTTAAGGGGATATTTTGTATATGGATGTTATGAAACATAAACTTTAGGGAGATAAATGTTATGTTTTGTAACCTTGGGAGAATTGTTTTTGGTAATTTTAATAATAAGAGGGGTGCAATCTATAATTATGCTAAAACTTATGTGTAGTTACGAGTTGGAGATGGGGAAATAGAAAATCATCACCGTTCCTTCTCTTCTTCTTCCCGAGCGCGAAATCGGAACTCGAGAAGCAATAAAGGAAGAGAAGGGGCGAGAGGGAGAGAGAGCAGGAGAACAGCGAAGAAGAATCCGGAGAGGAAAGGAATGACATCATTCAACACTTTCGCCATCTCCTCTGCAGTGACAACCAATCCTCATCGTACTCCTCCTTTCCAGTCCAGTATTCCACATCTCTCCCACTCCATCGCCGGTCCGCACCTTGCGGCCTACTTTTATCCCTCTCCATCTTTACTCCCCTTTTCTGCTTCTTCGCATCTCTGTAATGGTGCCTCTCGCCGCCGGTCCTCTGAATTTCCGGCGAGTGGCTTAAGTTCTACTAATTTGTGGGTAATCGCTCCTCTGCTGAGCTGGTTTTCGATTTCAATAACTCCGGTGTAGATCACTGTTGTAAGGAGTGGGCGGTATCTGTTTGATGAGTATTTTCTTCAGGCTTGCTGAATTTTTAAGGTGAATGCGTTATTTCTATTGAAGATACTTATTATTGTTTAATTTCAGATTTCTGCTGCCATGAAGCCAGATTCCTTAAAAATCATGATATCGGGGGCTCCTGCTTCTGGCAAAGGAACACAGTGTGAACTCCTCAAGAAGAAAGTAAGCTTAAAAGTTTTTGGTGATTTTGTCGAAATTCAGCATATTGTATGAACATAATTGCATGCTTATTTGTTTTTTTTAATGTTCTTTTTTGGTCAACAGATTCATGTTCTGATGGATTGCATTTTAGTTGTTAAATTGATTGGATTTATCGAGTCAATGCTAGTTTATTAGTATGTGAGTGAGTTTAGTCGTCGCACACCGTGTGTTAAGCTTTATCTCTCGTATTTTATATATAATGGCCCTATATGGATGAATATAATCACTAAGTATTTCTATTCCATTTTCTCAACAAAAACCAATTTCAAGCTTGACGCTATTAATTTGTTTTTGATGTCACTGTGTAATCATTTTGATCACCTTGTGGTAGTCATCAACCTCATTAATATTAGTTTTTTTAAAAAAATCTAACAACCATGTAGTTAGGAAAAATTATCATTTACTCTATGTTGTCAAAGATGCGCTTAAAGCTCAAGATCACTTTTTTGTGTGCCTATAGGCTATAGAGCATAAAAATATGCCTGAGTGGGATTTTTGTTGCAATAATTTTTTTAAAAGGAAGAAACAAATGATATAATTGGAGCATAAAAGCACGACAAATAATATTTTTTCCTTGTGACCTTAAGGTCATGGGTTTGAGTTATGGAAGCAGCCTCTTGCAAAAATGCATGGTAAGGTTTGCCTACATTTCACCCTTGTGGTGGGGACCTTCCCTAGACCCTTGTTGCGCGGGAATGCTTTGTTCATTGGGCTGCCATTTCCGTAAGAAACAAATAATATAATAGTTCAACAACTTTTGAATGATTTAATATTTGTGAAACATAATTTAGCGTCGAGGCTTCTATATGATACATGTGACTACATTTCTCCAAGTTTTTAAGAGATATAAATGATAGTAATGTATGGTCGTGTAGAATGGATGAAAAATCAGATCAAGAAGATGAATTGATATTTGATAATGATTATTTAAAACGGGACATGGTTATGTGTTGCCCTCGCCAGACGTGCACTTATACTATGCATTTACCTCTGTTGAGGTTTAAGTAACTATTATACATCACCTTGAGGTTTGAAAAAAATATTATTGTATACCTTATTTGTGTTATTTTTTATCCAAATTTTATTAATTTATCATTGCAATGATATCTTACATTTATAAATATGTTTTTTTAATATTTTGCTAACTAGAAATCAAATATTATCCTCAATGGTGTTTTTAATAAATTCGATGTTTCTCTCGTACATCATAATAAGGTTCACTATATTTTAACATGTTTAGATTTTTATGTGGTATATTTTTTTGATAAATTATCAAATATCACTGCTATCATATTTTTGAGGGATAGTGGTCAGTTAATTTAAATAAATAAATTTTGGATGATAAAAATAACTTAAAGGAGTTATGTTTGGAATTTTCCTTTGATTTGATGGAAGAAAGCATGGGTAAAGACAACCCTTGGAGAACAAAAGAAGTCTGGATCAGGACTACAAGAAGACAAGGAAGGCAGAGTCAAATAGGCAGAGCCAAGAAGAGAAGAAGTTATCAATGATCGCTGACCGGGGCTCGCTGAACAGAAGATCTGCGCTCAACAATCTTGCCCCCAACTCACTGCCGCTCAACGCTCAACAATCAAGGATGCAACAATGGCTGAAAATTGTTCTGCGCTCAATGATAAAAGACGCAACATTTAGCGACTAAAGTTTAAACCGCGGCCCATCGCTCAGCATCCAACAATGCTGATGACCGTTGAAGAACAATGACGTTGCAGTTTCAGAAATAACAAGTTTCAAAGCATCAATCCTTTTGAATCTTGTTATAGAAAGAAGTGGTGCCAGAAGAAGAAGGCAAAGAGAATATATATTCACCCAAGCTGAGGAAAAAAGAGAGTAGAAGAACGCAAAGTAGATATACCTATCTCTTCTTTGTATCCCTTCTTCTCTATGTAACTGATCCCTTCTCTCTTCTAGGATTCAGGAATCACCACTCTCTGTGTGATAAATCTGCTTGATCTAAAGCTTTCACTTGTAAAACTCTCCCTTTAAAAGAGATTATAGTGGTTGGATCACCCAAGCAACGATCCATTGTGGTGTAGTAGTTGGATCACCCAAATCAAGATCCATTGAGTTTCGTTGCCTCCAGGTGAAAAACCCCGACATTGGAATTGGAGTCTTCAAGTGGAAAAGACTCATCTGTCTCACAGTTTGTGGAAGAGAGGACGTACCTGAGTTTAGGGAACCTCTATAATTTTTGATGTCATGTAGATGTTCTTCTTGCTGTGTTTTGTTTCTTTTTCTCTCTTTTTTGGTTTCTATTTCTAGATCTACCTTATTTCTGCAAGTATATTTTAATCTAACATCATAACCATCAATCCATCAGTCTTGTGTTAACTCAAGTATTCTGATCTGTTATTCATTCTGTAAACTTTCAAGTTATTTGATATTTTCTCAATAGACATTACATGAACTAAATTATAAGTATCCTTGGTAGCATCAACATCATTTTTCTTGTTTCTTTTCGTCCATGTAATTTATGGTATACTTTCACACTACCACCTATGTTACTTTGGGCCATCTCCTTTTTGTTTGTAATCCTTTCACATCACCTCTATCTCCTAGATTTTCCTTGTTGGTGCATTTTTTATGCATGTTGCTCATATCCTCTCCACACTTTTATAAAAATATTTTGAACTCTATCATCCCAAGTTACATTAATCTTCTATCTTATTTTTTTTTATCACAGTAGCTTAGTTCTTAATAACTTCTTGTTGGACAACACTTAGATTGATACAACATACTATATAATTTTATATGCATCTCCAATATGTTATCTTGTTGTATAGCACCACATATACCCTCCATTTTTACATCTTTTGACTTAAGTTAAATTCTCATTTATGTCTCCTTTTTTGTCTAACTTATGTAAGATAAAATCTTTTGACATCGATAAAATATTTTTAGTTATTGACTTATAATTTTGACTTCACATCGCTAAACTTTCTTATCATAAACTTGCGTTCCTTATATAACTTATTTTCGTTCTTTTAGTTTCGTCATACAATTATTTCGAGATTAGGGTCTTTATTTTTAAAAAATTTCATTGTTCTTAAATTCTTTTGTTTTACTTAAAGCATATCTGACGCAGGACGAATCTATAAGCGGCGGAAAATGATACCCTAACCTTATATATGATGTAAAAACTCATACAAGAATGCAATGAGACTTGAACCCCGTCTAAAGTAGGGTTGGACACGCGAGAGCACAACTAGACTTGCAAACTTAATGTGACATGAGGTAGGATAAATCGAATCCTTACGAGAAAATGCAACACATACATTGACCAGCGGAGTAATCAAGTCAAGTAATTAAATATTAAGTCACCAACAACAACAACACTCAAGCCTTTATCCCACTATAGTGGGGTCGGCTATATGGATCCTTTGTCGTAATTGTGCCCTATCTTTTGTCACAAATAGATATTAAGTCACAAATAGATATTAAATTCTAAAGCAAGACAAAATATTTAATAATTAAATATTAAGTCTAGCAAGACAAAATTATTTCTTTTAGGCCAAACAAGTTTAGGCTTTCCCACAACTATAGCAAGTCAGGACAAAATTATTTCATTTTAGGCTAAAGCAAAGTGCGCTGCAAATTGATCATACAAATCACAATAATAATCTAGAACTAACAACAATGATGCTATAGATCCAAGCAAGGAGGGAGGGGCTGGTGTAAGGCTTGAGGATGTGTTGGTGGGAGGTTTGGATCCAGGAAAATGAGTTATGGGAGGGTTGCGATTTCAGGAATAGGGAAAATCAGCACGCGTGAGGGCTGGATGGAGAAGACAGGCGTGAGTGGTGGTTGTTTTTTTTAATCTGGGCAAGATGGAGAACACAACAGACCGGCGGCTCGAAAAGGGCTTTAGTTTAGGGTTTGGGAGAGGGAAAATGAAGTTTAGGGATAGAGGATACCTTGGGGATGGACACAATCTAGGAGTCATTACCTAGGGCCTCACAGAGTCATCATCGTGAGGGGATCTTCGGATTCCGGGAATAAGTTTCTTCAAAATCCGCAATAGTCTCCAAGAAGCTCCTTACAAGTTTATAGTAAAACAACATTAGGACATCCTTTACATCAACAACTGTGACTGTCCATTAATATAACGGACCAGATTATACATGATACCTTGGGGATGAAGGACACAACCTAGGAATCGTTACCTAGGGCCTCACAGAGTCATCACCGTGAGGGGATCTTCAGATTTCGGGAATAATTTTCTCCAAAATCTGCAATAGCCTCCTAGAAGCCCCTTACAAGTTTATAGTAAAACAACATTAGAGCATCCTTTACATCAACAACTGTGATTGTCCATTAATGTAACAAACCAGATTATACTAAATACAACTACAACACTCAAAGCCTTTATCCCACTCTAGTGGGGTCGGCTATTGTTCCCTAAATAATAAATGAAAATACAATATAATGTATGGAAATGTAAGTAAACGAAAATCCGGATGAATCCGCTGAGTCGGATCATCGATCCTGAAATGCTAAATATGACAAGTAGTCAATTGGACCCGAACATGCCCAAAACTCGTCCTCCGCCGCAGGTTTGCGTCATCGTTCCACATCAATATCCGATCTATTTGGGATTCTATAACATGGCACTCTAACATCAAATTATAGTTTTTTGAATCTGTTCTGAACTACAAACTTTCAAAAGAAATATTAATTTTATAAATATTAAGAGATGGTGCTACCTCATAAAGGTCAAGAGGAACACCATTTTTGTTATGTCGGCTACCATGCTAGCATAAAAGTTTAAACTTTCTGAAATTTGGCGCTTTTTTGTAGTCCATATTATTGATTGCACTATTATCGTTCATTGTGACAATTCTATTTTCTTTTTCCTTTTTTTTTCTAAAAAACAGCTGGGGGAGTAAGAGTAGACTCAGGATAACATGTTGAAAATTGTTCAGAAGATTTTTGTAATTTAGGTTTAACAACTCTTGTAACATTCAATTGAAACAAATGAGAAACAACTCTTCATAATGCTGACCCAAAATAATTTAGATAGCGCAATTAATGATGATGGTGATAAAAAAAATGTTGAGGAGCCATCCCTTACCCTTGGCGTTTGGGCTCACTTCTTTGCAATGTTACATGGGATGTTACTTCCTTGTATGTTAGCTTTAGGTTAGGTTGGTTTTACAATAAACTTTATTTACTTTGTAATTAGTTTAAGCAATGCATATTGTTAGAATAACCCATGTATTGGGCCCTTGTTTTAGGCCCATTTATGCTTTCTTCTCTTTTAGTCCCACATCTTGTATATGATTTGTTCTCTCTCTCTCTCCTCCTATATATATGTATTCTCTCCTTGTATTTACATACTCAATCAATACATACAAGCTGAGCTTTTTCTACATGGTATCAGAGCCAGGTTACGATTCTCGCGGTCTCCTTTGTTCTGACCGCACCTATTGATCTCTCGCGGCCTGCCTCCCGCGGCCTCTCTCGCGGCCTGCCTCCCGCGGCCTCTCTCGCAGCCTGCCTCCCGCGGCCTCTCTCGCGGCCTGCCTCCCGCGGCCTGTCTCTCGCGACCTGCCTTCCGAGTTGTTCGTCTCTATCCGCTTGCCTCTGCGGCTTGTCCCTCTCAGTCCGCAGCTGTTCCGCTACCTCCTGTTACTCTCCTTCTCCCGTGGATCCACCCTTCCCCCCCTTTGATTTTTATAGCCTTTCCTGCTTTCTAATTCGTGGGGCCACCTTATTTTCTGTCCGCTGCGGACTCCCTTCTCGCCGCGGCCTGTCTTCAGTCCGCCACTTTGCTCTCCGCTTCTGCCTTCCCCAAATCCGCTTGTCTCTATACTCGCGGTTTGCTTCCTCAGTTCGCTGCTGTGGTCCGCCTGACCGTGCGGGCTGTTCCTTCCTCACCCGCATCTTGGTCGCGGTCTCCTGCTCTTCTCCTCTCTGTCCGCTTGTCTCTATACTCGCGGTTTGCTTGCTCAGTTCGCTGCTGTGATCCGCCTGACCGTGCGGGCTGTTCCTTTCTCACCCGCATCTTGGTCGCGGTCTCCTGCTCTTCTCCTCTCTGTCCGCGCGACTTGTCGCTGCCCGCTGCGGACTTCTTCTCCCTGTCCGCTTCGCCTTTGGTCGTGGCCTCCTCCAGCCGCTTGTGTGTTTCACACCTTGACCGGGCGGTCTCTGCTCTAGTCGCGCTGGCTATCCTCTCCTGTGGATTGTTCTTATCCGCCGGCCTCTCCCTCTCTTCTTGCGGACTGCTCCTGTCCGCTGCGGCCTGATTCCCGTGCTTTGATCGCTACTGTGTTCACCTAGACCGTGCAGACTCTCTTTCTTTCCGCATTTGGGTCGCGATCTGACTCATCGCTGGTGCCAGTGTGACCGAGCGGACTAGTTTTCCTTTCCACTTTCTTGGTCGCGGTCTCCTGTCCTTCCCGCCGTGGCCTTGTCGTGCGGCCTCCTGCTTTTTCCGCGGCGGTCTTCCTAAGTCCTATGGTTCCGCGGCGGTCTTCCTAAGTCGTATGGTTCCGCGGCATGTCTCTATGGCTTCTTCTGGTAATTCTACGAGCTCGGCGGCCAGCCCGCCTACTGTCCACCCGGCCTGTTCTGCCGAACTCCGTGACGAGCTCCGGATCACAACAATCTCTCTTTCCGGCAAGAAAAATTTTATTCCATGGGTGCATTCAGTTCGGCGGTTTTTCAGGCTAAGAGACTTCTGCCTCACCTTACTCAGGCACCTCCTTCTCCCCTTACGGATGATTGGCTCCGAAATGACGGACGCGTTCAGACTTGGATTCTGAATTCCTTGGATGGTGAGCCTTATCAAATGACTATGTACCACGACTCCGCCAAGGCTATGTGGGATGAGCTACATTCCTTGTACTCCGGCCGCGACAGCCTTCAGCATCTTTACGACATCCTCACTGACCTCTTCACTCTCGACACTGGAGGCGCTTCAGATATGACCTCGTTTGTCGCTCGGGTTAAAACTCTTGCTGAAGCCTGGATCCAGCATCAGCCGCCCACCAATGATCATGCTGCTCAGCGAGCTCAAAAGGAAGCTGCTTGCATTGCCATCATCATGGCCCGCCTTCGATCTCATCTAGAGAGTCTTCGTGCTCAGGTTCTGGCTGCTCCCACCACACCATCTTTCTCTGATGTCTGCTCCATGATTCTCCGGGTCTCCCCTCCTCCAGATCCTCCCGCTCCTTCTCCACCGGCTCTTCTTTAGCAGGCCCCTCCGCTCTTACCATCCCCTCCCACTTCTGCTCGGGGGGGGGGGGGGGGGACGTTCGGGCTCGCGGGGCCGTGGCCGTGGTGGCCGCAGCCGGCCAAAGTGCTCCTTCTGCGGGAAAGATGGTCATCTTGAGGCGACCTGCTATAAGAAAATCGGCTATCCCCCTCGCCCGACGGCTTCTGTTGTTACTGATGTCAGTTCTCCTGATCTTGAGACTGTCCGTCTTCAGCTCCAACATCTCCAGGGCCTGCTCAACCCACCCTCGGCCTCCGTCGCCTCCGTCTCCAACATAGGTACTGCTTGTCTCTCCACCAGCCCGAGCTGGATTGTGGACTCTGGTGCCACTCATCACATTACTTCGCAACGGCCTGCAAAGTACTCAGACTCTCCTTATCCGAAGTCTATCACTGTGGCCAATGAGGCGCTGGTTCCTGTCTCCGGCTCGGCCGATCTTTCTCTCAACCACTCCATCCCCCCTCGCTCGGCTCTTCATGTTCCGAGTTCACCCTTTAATTTACTATCTGTGGGGCGTCTTACAAGTGATCTGGATTGTTCCATTATATTCACTTCTTCTTCTATTGTTATATAGGATCTGCGGACGCGGACTACCATTGGTAGAGACCAGATGCGGAACGGGCTCTACCTTCTCGATGACTCTCCCACCATTCTGTCTTCCGTCTCCTCCACTGCATGACATCGCCGACTTGGTCATGCCCTCTACCAGTACTCCAGCGGGCTCTTCCAGATATTCCTTTTACTTCTTTTCAGTGTGACTCATGTATCCTCGGCAAACAGCCGCGTCCTTCTTTTCCTTCACATTGTACTCGGAGTGCATCTCCCTTTGATCTAGTTCATTCAGATGTATTTGGTCCATTTAGAATTCCCAGTATCTGTGGTTTTCGTTATTTTATCACGTTTATTGATGATCACTCTCGCACTACGTGACTCTACTTACTCCGTGAACGCTCCGAGCTTCCCCGGGTTTTTCGGGCATTTGTCCTCGAGACCCGGACGCAATTCCACACCACTCTCAAAACTCTCCGTACTGACAATGCTCGTGAGAACACCAGCCACGACTTTACCACTTTGTGTTCGAAATACAAAATTCTACATCAAACCTCTTGCGCTTACACGCCCCAGCAAAATGGGGTTGCCGAATGAAAGAACCGCCATTTACTCGATGTCGCCCGCTCCCTCTTCAAATGCATGTTCCCAAGGCATACTAGAACTTTGCGGTTTCCACTGCCTGCTTTCTCATCAACCGCCTCCCCTTCTCTGTCCTCAATTATGCTACTCCGTTTAGCATATTGTTTCCCTCCACTCCGGCTTTCGCTCTCCCGCCCCGTATCTTCGGCAGCACCTGTTATGTCCACCGCCTCAGACCCTCCTCGGATAAATTGGATCCCAGGGCGGTGCAAAACATCTTTGTCGGCTACTCACGCACCCAGAAGGGCTATGTCTGTTACTCACCCGCTACTCGCAAGATCACTGTTTCTGCTGACGTTACCTTCCAGGAAGAACAACCGTTTTTCCCTGCTCCGTTACGTGCTGCGCTCCCACCGACTCCTCTCCCGCCATCTTTACCACGCCCCGTTATTCTCGCTACTACACCACATTCACCCGTTTCTCCTGCCCCCTCTCCTGCTACCACCAAACCACCCGTTATCCGTGTCTACACTCGTCGCCCTCCCAGTTCCGTTGCCCCTCTGCAGCTGACCTCCACCACGGATACTTCACGTCCTTCTGATCAGGTAACGCCTTCCACTGCCCATCCTCTGGATGCCTACGTCTCTCTTCATCGCCTCTCTCCCCCTCTGCACACATTTGCTACTTCTCTTTCTTCAATTGCTGTTCCTAACTCTGTGCAGGAGGCGCTTCAACATCCCGGCCGACGGGCAGCCATGGAGGAGGAAATGTCTGCCCTCTGGGCTAACCAGGCCTGGACCGTTGTACCCCTTCCTCCGGGTCAGAAATCGGTTGGGTGCAAGTGGGTCTTTGTCATCAAACATGCTGCTGATGAGACGATTGACCGTCTGAAGGCTCGTCTTGTGGCTCGCGGCTTCACCCAACAACAGGGGCTCGACTATGAGGAAACTTTCTCTCCGGTCGCCAAGCTCAATACCGTTCGAGTCCTCATCTCTGTCGCTGTTCATCGCCATTGACCCCTCTTTCAACTCGATATCAAGAATGCCTTCTTAAATGGGGATCTCCAGGAGACGGTGTACATGCAACAACCGCCCGGGTTTGAGACCACGGGGGAGTCTCAGGTCTGCCGCCTTCTTAAGGCTCTGTATGGTCTCAAACAATCTCCACGAGCCTGGTTTGACAAATTCAGTAAGGTCCTTCGTGATATCGGTTTTACTCGAAGCTCGACCGACTTCTCGCTGTTCACTCGTCACCGACCAACAGGGACGGTCCTTCTGTTAATATATGTTGACGACATCATCATTACAGGAGATGACTCACAAGGGATTCATGCCGTCAAAGTGCATCTAAACTCGGTCTTCCAGACAAAGGACCCGGGAACTCTACGATACTTTCTGGGTCTTGAGGTTGCTTATTCTATCTCAACGAAAGTACTGTATTGATCTTCTTCATGATGCTGGTCTTTTAGGGTGTAAGCCAAGTGATACCCCTATGGATGTAAACCACAAGTTATGTGTTCAGGCATCTGACTCGGATCTACTTCTCCAGAATCCTGAATATTATCGACGACTAGTTGGGAAATTGATCTATCTCACGATTACCAGACAAGATATTTCCTTTGCTGTTGGTCTTGTCAGTCGATACATGCACTCTCCTCGTAAATCTCATCTTCAGGCTGTTGAACGTATTCTCGGGTACCTAAAAACAGCCCCGGGTCAAGGACTTGTTTACCGGACTTCCTCGTCTGCTCCAACCTTAGTGGCATACTCTGATGCGGATTATGCTGGCTCTCTCGATGACCGGCGATCTACTAGTGGTTTCTGCACATACTTTGGGGACCATTTGGTTACATGACGAAGCAAGAAACAAGCGGTCGTTGCTCGATCATCAGTTGAGGCAGAATACCGAGCAATGACATCTGTGGTATCAGAACTGACGTGGCTTGAAAGTCTCCTCACTGATCTGGGTGTCAAATTACCTTCTCCGGCTCTTCTTCTTTGTGATAGCCAAGCGGCTATACATATCGGCAAGAACCCAGTTTTTCACGAAAGAACGAAGCACATTGAAGTCGATTGTCACTTCGTTCGAGAGAAAGTTCAAATGAAGAAGCTCGATCTCAAGCATGTTCCAGGGACAGAACAAGTTGCGGATGTCCTCACAAAGGCTTTTCCCAAGGCATCCTTCTATCAATGTCTGTCCAATCTTGGTGCATACGATTTGTACGCTCCAACTTGCGGGGGAGTGTTAGAATAACCCATGTATTGGGCCCTTGTTTTAGGCCCATTTATGCTTTCTTCTCTTTTAGTCCCACATCTTGTATAGGATTTGTTCAATCTCTCTTCCTCCTATATATATGTATTCTCTCCTTGTA
This sequence comes from Platanthera guangdongensis, assembly GCA_039583875.1. Lineage (NCBI taxonomy): Eukaryota > Viridiplantae > Streptophyta > Magnoliopsida > Asparagales > Orchidaceae > Platanthera > Platanthera guangdongensis. The sequence continues at coordinate 2,526,871 of CM077152.1, read as the reverse complement.
TTTACATACTCAATCAATACATACAAGCTTTGAGCTTTTTCTACACATATTATTAAATTAACTAAAAACAAGTGAATTAAAATGATTATTTTCATTATATGGGATGTTTACCACATCAATAGGATACAAAATACTTAGTGTGGGCACATATACCTGATTCATGACTTACCTGTGTTTATGAGTATGACCCACGCCCTACACTTTGACATGGAGATCATGCATTAGTATAATTGAATTTATTAATTGTATTAATCTAATTATATTTATGTTGTTACCGCTTTGACATTGGCATGGAGATCACCTATTGATATTATTATTTTAGTTTAAATACTTTATTTAATTAATTTAATATATCAAGTTAGTCATATATATTGATATAATCAATTAAAAAGTTGATAATTATTTTGTTAATTAATACGAGGTTGCTAATGAAGAGGATGAGCCTTATTCAGTAGTCGAGTGTGTGCAAAAATAACAAGAAAACCAATTCAGAACTGAGACAAACTGATCAATTTGGGTCAGCTCTGGCAGTCCCCAGTTTGAGTCTGGTTCCAAAAAATGAGGAAGACCCTTCAGATCAGTTCTCAATTACTAGGGTAGGGCACCTAATAACCAAATTGTAAATAATTAAAAATTGATTTGTGGCCTCACTGATTTGTAAATAATTAAATGGAGATAATAAGGATGGTTTATCACATCATAGCATTAAAAATTAATGTTTTGAAATTTCATAATTTTAGTTCTTGGGGTTTATTCGTTTAATTGTAAATTCCAAAAAGGTGTTATATGCAGAAAAAATAATTCTTATATTGATGGGCAAAAAAATTTCAACCATAAATGAGAAGTTGTGAAACATTGAGGTGATAGATATTATTGTTAGATGCAATTGTTGTTGACCTATACATCTTCCATTTATTGGTCGCATGCAATTGAAAAAGGACAAGCACATGTGTACATTATTTGGAAATATTTTCCTGCCTAATTGACATGTAGATCTGTGTGGGCAATGGAAGTTTAATCCTTTAAGGGACAACAAGAGATTACTCACCGAAGTCGTCTGCCCGCCGAAGTCGTCTGCTCACCGAAGTTGTCTGCTCGTCAAAGTCACCGCATCCAATTCATCGCCGAGTTGTTCACCACTGCTCGCCCTCGGATCGGTTCGCCGGGTCACCTGACCCCCTGGTTGTCTCATTTGGTTCGTCTATCCGAATGTCGACTGATTGCTGAGCTGTTCACCGCTAGTCCTCCGAGCCCGCCCACTTGCTCTGGCTCGCTTGCCTGCCAGTCTGCAAACACCACAGTGTTGTTCACCGCCGGACAATGTGAACCAACGCTACTCCTGCTCTTTAACTCTTCCTCAACTCTTTTGGCTCTTGCTCCGGATTCTGTCTCTAATGCTCAGGATGAACTTTAGATCACTACTATCTCCCTTATCAGCAAGAAGAATTTTGTTGAATGAGTACACTCCATACGCCGGGTTCTTCAAACTAAAGGTCTCCTTCACCATCTTACTCGTACCCCGTCTGCTCAGCCCCCTGAGCTCTGGCTTCTTGATGATGGCCGCGTCCAATCTTGACTCCTAAATTTCATGGATGGTGAACCGTATCAACTCCATTCTCTCTACTCTGGCAAGGATAACCTTCAACATTTATTTGACATCTTCTCTGCTCTCTAACAGCTCGACCATGGAATCAATAGGGATCTCACCTCTTATGTCTCCCAATTGAAGACTTTGGTTGAGGCTTGAATACAATATCAACCCCCCAACTTAAGATGTAGCTGCTCAACGGGCTCAGAAGTAAGTTGTTGGTATCGCCTTAATGATGGCTCAGGTTCCTCCTCATCTCCACAGTCTTCGGGCCAACATCTTCTCATCTCCTACTATTCCCGCTCTCTTTGATGTCTACTCAATGTTGCTTAAGGTGACGCCACCTCTTGTACTTCCGCTCCCGTCTCCAGTATTGCTCCATCACGGCTTGGATCCTATGCCACCACCGTTCCACCCTCGTGGTGTCCGCTCCAGTTCCCGTGGCAGTGGATGTGATGGCCGCCATCGCCCTACAACAACAACACTCAAGTATTTATCCCACTATAGTGGGGTCGGCTATATGGATCCTGTCGCCATTGTACTCTATCTTTTGTCATAATCTCACTAATGCCTAAGTACATCATGTCTTTCCTTACAGTTTCATTCCAAGTCTTTATTGGTCTACCTCTCCCTCGTTTAACATGCCTAGTGACTAGACTCTCACAACTCCTATCAGGTGCCTCTAATGGTCTCTTTTGTACGTGTTCAAACCATCTTAGTCGAGCTTCTCGCATCTTCCTGTCTTATCCCTGATACATTCATTTCTAATTTTATCCAGTCTCGTGTGTCCACACATCCACCCGAGCATTCTCATCTCCGCAACTCCTATTTTTTGCTCGTGCACACAATTTACTGCCCAACACTCAGAACCATAGAGCATCGCCGGTCTAATTGCAGTACAATAAAACTTGCCATTAAGTTTTAATGGTACTTTACGATCACTTAAGATTCCTGCCGTGCCTCTTCACTTCAACCTACTCGCTTGGATTCTATGTGCCATATCTCTATCAATATATCTGTCTTTTTGAACTATCGATCCAAGATATTTAAAACACTCATTGCAGAAAATATCTTGATCACTGAAGTGTCTTGCCAAGATTCTTGCCAAGATTCTAAAGTGTCTTGCCAAGATTCAAGTTTTGCGTTTATACCCTCACACGTCTCATCAACCAAAATGATATCGTCCGCAAACAATAAACACCAAGGTATTGCTTGTTGGATATGTCCTGTGAGCTCAAATAAGATAAAGGTAAAAAGATAAAGGCTTAAAGTTGAACCTTGATGTAAGCCAACAGTGATAGGGAATTCTTGTGTTAATGCTCTAGATGTCCTCACCCCTATCACTGAATTTGTGTACATATTTTTGATTATATCAATATATGATACATTTACACATTTCTTTTCTAAAACTCTCCATAAGATCTATATTGGAACTCTATTATTACCCTTCTCAAGATCAATAAACAACATATGCAAATCTTATTTTCTTTCTCAGTAGTTGTCAACGAGTCTTCTTAAGAGATGTATAGCTTCCATGGTCGACCGCCCTGACATGAATCCAAATTGATTCTCCGAGATGTTAGTCTCTTGTCTTACTATTCTTTCTATTACTTGTTCCCATAGTTTCATGGTATGACTCATCAATTTAATTAATCTATAATTAATACAATTTTGTATATCTCCTTTGTTCTTATATAAAGGTACTAAGATACTTTCTCTCTATTGATCTGACATTCTCTTTAATTTCAGTATCTTATTGAAAAAATATGTAAGACACAAAATTCCTCCATTCCTTAGACATTTCCATACTTCGATTGATATATCATTTGACCCAACCGCCTTTCCATTTTTCATCTTCTTTAGGATATCATTTATCTCCGATACTTGAATTTTACGATAAAACGTTATGATCCTATATTTTTCTGATTTACTTAACTCTTCAAAGTTCAATTCATTGTTTTTTGTTTGATTATAGAGTTGATAATATCTTTTCCATCACTCTTTAATATTCACATTATCCGTCAAAATTGTATCTATCTCATCATTTATGCATTTTAGTTGGCTTAAATCTTCTGTCTTCCTTTCTTTAGCTTGAGCAATTTTATATATCATGCTCTCTATCTTTGGTATCTAGTCGCTTATAAAAGTCTTCATAAACTTGATTTCTTGTTTTACTTACTGTCTGTTTAGCTTCTTTTGTGATGACTTTATACCTGGTTAAGGTTCATCATTTCTACAAATATAGAGTGATTTATAGCTGACCCTCTTTGCCCTTACTTTATCTTGCACCACCAAGATTCTTTATTTGGGGTGCACGACCTTTTGATACTACATGTATGTTCTTTCCACTTATTCTTAAATGTGAAGATATAGTTTCCCATGAGACACTATGATCAATATAAGAGTCATCAAGTAGTTGTTCCATAACGTTGTCTTGAAAACAACCTGTTTTTCCATCTTCAAGTTCTACCACCAGATTCTCTAAGGGACAGAATTTCCCACCGTGCACTTTCTGTGGGCGAGACAGACACAAAGAAGCGGCATGCTTTAGGAAACATGTCTTTCCTCCACTACATACTTCTTTTATGCCGCATGCTTACCCTGTCATTGAATCCCCCCTCCCACTGCCCGCTCTCACATCAACACCTTATGGGATGAACTCCAACATCTTCGCGGACTGCTCGTCCTTCTACCTCGGGTGCTTCCGTCTCCTATGAAGGTATCTCCTGTTTCTCTTATAATCATTCCTAAATTCTGGACTCTGGTGCTACCAACCATATCACTCCACAGAAGTCCGCTCAATATTTGGACTCACCTTGCCCAAAGTTCATCACTGCCGCCAATGGAGACAGTACTTCTGTTATTGGTTCTGGCCATGATGCTCATTCCATCTCTCTTGTCGAGATCTGTTCTTCATGTTCCTGGCTTGCACTTTAATCTGCTTTCTGCTAGATGTCTAACCCATGATCATAATTGTTTAATTACGTTCTCTTTCTCTTTTGCTGTATAAGATTGGCAGACACGAAATATAATTGGTAGTGGACGATTGTATAATGGGCTCTACCTCTTGGATCTATTCGCCCCCACCCTCTCCACCGTCAGCTCTATTGACTGACATCGACGTCTTGGTCATGTCCCTCTTCCTGTCCTCTAGAAGACTCTTACAAATTTCTATTTTTCTTCTTTTGATTATGAATTATATATCTATGGAAAATAACATTGCTCTATTTTTTCTCATACTTGTAATCGGAGCATTGCTCTCTTTGATTTAGTTCATTTTGATATCTGGGGACCCTATAAAACTGCGAGTGTTTTTTTCTATCACTATTTTGTTACCTTTATTGATGATTACTCCTACATGACTTGACTCTATATGATGCTTGATCATTCCGCGCTTCTGTCAATTTTCCACTTCTTTACTGTCGAAACCAAAACACCGTTTACCCGTGCCATCAAAATTCTTTGCACTGACAATGTGCATGAATACATCGACCATGCCTTTCAACAATTTTTCAACTCATTGGACATTATTTACCAAATCTCTTGTGCGTATACACCTCAGCAGAACGGTGTTGCTGAGCAGAAGAATAGTCACCTTCTCGAAGTGGCTCTGTTGCTCTTCCAGATGCATGTCCCTACATTCTATTGGAATTTCGCTATCTCCACTGCGTGTTATCTCATCAACCGCATGCCCTCCTCGGTTCTTAACTTTACCAGCCCATTCTCTCTCTTATTTCCTGAGAGCGAACCATTTCCCTTAACATTATGGGTCTTTGGTTGTGTTTGCTTCGTTCATCATCTAGGTCCCCCATTGACAAATTGGCCCCTACGTCACTCGCTACATGTTCATTGGTTAATCCCGCACCCAAAAGGGCTATGTTTGTTATTCTCCCTATACTCGCAATATGCTCATGTCCGCGGATGTTACTTTCCTAGAGCATTATTCTTTCCATCCCACCGTCCCCACGACGACACTCTCTACGAACCCCCCACGTCCTCGTGTTCCTACCATATCCACTTTACCACCTTTACTCCCAACACCATCATCTGCCCCGACAGTTGAATTAGATGGGCAAAAATGATTAATTCTCTTGTTCATTCATGAAGGGCCACTTATACTATTACACGACACTCACGAACATAAACTCGTGATGTGGGACTAAAACATGTACGCATATAAATACTCATATGAATAACAATGATGATAATAAATACTCGACTTGGAAATACTAATTAGTATTTCTCAACTCTCCCCCTCAAGTCGGACGGAAGATGTCGGTCATTCCAAGTCTTCTGATGCCATCAATAAATGCATCTCTTCTCAAGCTTTTTGTAAACACATGTGCCAGTTGATCCTTAGAGTGGACGAATGGTGTGATCACAGTTTTTTTATCCAAGTGATCTTTGATAAAATGTCGGTCCACTTCAACATGCTTTGTCCTGTCATGTTGAACTGGATTGTGTGCTATACTGATTGCTGCCTTGTTGTCGTAAAATAAGGAAATCAGAGACGTCATAGGAAACCCCAAATCGTGTAGAACGGTACACAACCATAGGCCCTCACACATGTCTTGTGACATTGCACGGTATTCTGCCTCAACACTTGATCTGACCATCACATTTTGCTTCTTGTTGTGCCATGTAACATGGTTCCCTCCAACAAAGGAACAATAATCTTTTGTAGATTTTCGATCATTGCGACATCCTGCCCAATTAGCATTTGTGAAAACTTCAATTCTCAAGTGTCCATTCTTGGAGAACAGGAGACCACCAGGGGTTTCTTCAAATGCCGTAACGCACGGTATGCTACCTCTTGATGTCTGATCCTGGGAGCATGCATGTATCTAATCAGAATGCCCACTGCATAAGTAATATCAGGACGAGTATGAGATAAATATATTAGTTTCCCAACTAATCTCTTGTAGCGAGAAACATCTGCCTGAACACTGTCACCGTCTTCGCTGATTCCATGATTTCTTCCATCGGGGCGTTCGCGGGAACACAGTCAAGCATCCCGATCTCCTGCAACAGATCTAGAACATACTTCCGCTGAAGATATGAAGATACTCTGATCTGATCCAGCCACCTCAATACCCAGAAAGTATCGTAATCTTCCCAAGTCTTTCACCTCAAACTTGGCAGATAAGAGGGACTTGAGATTCACAATCTCTTCTAAATCATTACTAGTGATCACAATGTCATTCACATAGACAATAAGGACCACAATACCCTGTTCACATCTCCGAATGAACATAGTGTGATCAGACTGCGTCTGTTTGTACCCAAATTTGAGCATAGCCGTGAGGAATCTGCCAAACCATGCTCTAGGAGACCGTTTCAAGCCATATAAGGACCTCCTTAGCCAACAGACAAGGCCTTCAACACCTTTTCACGAACCTGGGAGGAAATTTCATGTATACATCTTCATCTAGCTCATCGTGGAGAAATGCATTCTTAACATCCAGTTAGTGAAGATCCCAGTCCATGCAAGCCGTGCATGACAACAACACCCGAATAAAGTTCATCTTAGCCACATGGGCGAAAGTCTCCTGATAGTCCACTCCCTGAGCCTGAGTGTACCCCTGGGAGACCAGCCGAGCCTTGTACCGTTCGACCTTCCCTTTTTGATTCTGTTTGACCGAAAAAATCCATCTCGATCCAATCACTTTCTTGCCAGGAGGAAGGGGAGAGACATCCCAGGTATGGTTTTTGTCCAAGGCTGACATCTCCTCCTTCATAGCCTTAGTCCAGGTCGGGATATCCAAGGCTTCTTGCCATGTCTTAGGAATAACGACTGAAGAGAGAGAAGTGACAAAGACTTGATGTGTCAGGGTAAGATGGTGGTAGGTTACATGATTAGAAATATGGTGTTTAGTACATGCAGCCTTATCTTTTAACAGAGCAAGCAGAATATGCAAATCCGCATCATCAGAATCTGAGGCGGAAGCGGGAACTGGTAGGGGGGAAACTTTAATAGCATGTATACCGGAGGAGCGTCGATGGTACACGTGAGAAAAAGGGAAGATCGAAGTATCGGGCAGAAGAACATGGATAGGGGGATCCCGTTCCTGAGGCAGAGGAAGCTGTGGTGGAAGTGGAAGATCAAGAAGAGGAATATCCGCATCACCACTACTCTCCCCCTGACGAAGAGAGTGAGTCGAAGGTAGATAATATGATTCCCTTTCACAAAAAGTAATATCCATAGTGCAAAACATATGCACAGAGGGGGGGTGGTGGTAACATCGATACCCTTTTGTCGCGGAAGAGTATCCAAGGAACACACACCGGTGGGCCCGAGGGTCCAATTTGTCTCGGTGAGGCAAATGAATATGTACAAAACATACACATCCAAAAACACGAGTAGACAAATGAGAAGTATAAACCACAGTCATGGTAGATCACCGAGCTAGGGGAGTAGCTTAGCCAAGAACACGGGAGGGGAGCCGATTGATCAGGTGGGCAGCGGTAAGGACAACATCACCCCAATAGGACTTGGGAAGGTGCATAACACCCCATAAGACAATGAATGACATCCATCAAGTGCCGGTTCTTTTGTTCAACAACTCCATTTTGGGTAGAGGTGTGAACACACATGGTCTGGTGGATGATACCATGACTAGTGATGTATGAGCCAAATACTCCCTGATCGTCATATTCCACCCTACTATCACTGCGCATGACACAAATCACCCTTAAATTGAGTCTAAATCATTTTGTGAAAAGTTTAAAAACAAGAGAAGACTTCACTTTTCTTTTTTAACAAATACACCCAAGTTGTGCTAGAAAACAGTCAATAAAGGTAACAAATCAACGAAAACCAAATGTAGACAAAACGGGGGACGACCCCCAAACATCAGAATGGACAACATCAAACGGAGTGGTACAAGGAGAAGATAAATGAGATGAACTGTGTCTCACATGTTTAGACTTATCACAAACATCACAAACAAAAGTTTGTAAAAACGGTGAAAAAAAAGAAACAATTTCTGAAGATAGATAAGAGATGGATGTCCAAGGCGCAGGTGCCATCGGCGAACATCATCAGCTGTAACAAGAGTGCATGGGAGAGCCTGAAAAGAAGGTGGGAGATCTAAGTAATACAGTCCACCGTGGTTCCTACCACTGCCAATGTTCTGCTTCGTACCCAGTTCCTGAAAAACACAAGAATTAGGAAAAAAAGTCACAAAGCAATTAAGAGATCGAGTAATATCACTGATGAAAAGTAAATTGCGTGAAAAAGAAGGAACATGAAGAACAGATGACAGAGAAATTGGATGAGAACATGAAATCTAGCCTTTGCCAGCAATGAGAGACAACGAACCATTAACAAAAATAACTTTGTCCTCACCAGACAAAGGAGTGTAAGAGAGGAAACCTGATGAGGAGCCGATCATGTGATGAGTGGCACCAGAACCAATCACCCACTTGGAAGAGGAGGCAATAACAGCTTGAGTGCTCGGCACAGCAATAGAGGCAATAAACGCAGAGGCACCCAGAGGCTGATCAGGCCGAGAGTGCAACAGGCGGCGGAATGCATCTAATTCATGAACAGTAAGTTGCCCGGGAACAGCACTGGAGGTCCCGTCGTAGACGTCTGTAGAGTAAGCAGCATCATGAGGTCTGGAGCCACCCGGGCGATGTCCCCCACGTCCTGGCCCTCAATCACGACCACGGCCATGATGGGCAAGGTGTGGGTGGAGTTTGTTGCACACCTCCCAAGTGTGGCCTTTGCGACCACAATAATCACAAGTAGGAGTAGACAAGCTAGGACTGAAGTGATGACCATGGTCAACGCTAGTCAGAGCAGAGCGTTCTGGAGTACTAGCAGTAAGAGATTTCCTGCGATCTTCATCACCAAGGACCATGCTGAAGGCCTCCCAAAGTGACAGGAGCGATGAAGGATATGCGTCCGCACCATGTCGAATTCCATGTTCAACCACATCAAGAACACAGAGACTAAAGCGGTCCTCCCGTTGTTTTAACTGAACAACGTCCGCAGTGTATGCTGCAGTGAAATGCGAGAAATAATTCAATTCCTGATATTGGCACTCAAACTCCGAAAAAATGACGACACTGTCATAGAGCCTTGCGGCAGTTCCAAAATGCGGCGAGTAAGTTCATGCACCCGTGTAGAGCTGCCAATCTTAGAGTATGTCTCGCGGGCATGAGTCCAAATGTCAAAGGCGGAGTCCATCAACATGTAACTTCAATAGACCTTCAGATACATAAAGTGAAGAAGCCATGAAAAGGAAGTTTTCTGAGTCCCACCGCTTACAGGAGGAATCAGTCTTGGGTGGCTCCTGAACAGTGCCATCAATGTAACCAAACATCTGATGACTGCGAATGGCATGTTGCGCTGCCCAAGATCATTCGAGATAGTTTGTGTAATCTAACAGGACCGTGGTAATCCATAGGGAGCCAGAGTGGTCGTGGGATCGCTGAGAGTCACTCATCTGAGGGCGAATCACACCTGATGAGGAGATTGGGGAATCACTCATCTCGACCAACACTAAAGAACAACAAGCAAATCTAGAGATACGACCCAGAAGGAGAAACTGCAGCAGCAACCAGAGCAAACTGCCCTAGGAGAGATTGTAGATCCCGCCGAACTCGCGGAATTGAGGCATCGACAGAAGCGGAGATGTCATCTGGTCGCAACAAGGAGACGACACAACAGATCTGGGCACTACAAAGAGACGGCTTTGGCGTAGCAGATCAGGGCTCAACAAAGCTGTCGCAACAAGAAGACGGCTCTGCTGCAGCAGAGGAAACAATCGCAACAACAACGACGCTGGGAGGAGCACAGGAGGAAGCCCCGAAAGTCACGCAGAAGAACAGCGGACCGGTTACGTCATGGAAGGACGGCGACGGCGTCCCTCTCAGTAGCCGGCGGTGGTGATGAGGCCGCCCGTTCTCCCCATAGGGCGAGCAGGAGGAAGCAGCGGCGGTCGATCCCGAGTGGAGAAGAGCGAGCGTCGGCAGAGAAATATGGGAGCGGGAGGAAGCGGACCGAGTGGGCTAGGTTTTTTTTTCACGCACCTCTGATACCATTTGAATTAGATGGACAAAAATGATTAATTCTCTTATTCATCCATGAAGGGCTACTTAAACTATTACACACACTCACGAACATAAACTCGTGATGTGGGACTAAAACACACGCATATAAATACTCGTACGAATAATAGTGATGATAATAAATACTCAACTTGAAAATACTAATGAGTATTTCTCAACTCCGTCTCCTCCCCTTCGTGTCTACTCTCGCCTTTTTCCTCGATCTGGTGCCCCGCAACAACCCCTGTATACCACTCATCCTCCGCCGACTGTTGATCTGAACACACTCTCTACCGCGCATCCTCTCTCCAACTACATCTCCTTGTACCGACTCTCCTCTGATCTGCCAGGTTTGCGGTCTCCTTGTCTTATATTTCCCCTCCCTCTTATGTGCAGGAAGCTCTTCAACATCCTGATTGGCGGGTGGCCATGGATGAGGAAATCATTGCACTCTGGGCAAATAACACATGGGACCTTGTTCCTCTCCCCCTTAACCATTCCACGGTTAGCTGTAAGTGGATCTTCTCCGTAAAGCATCATCCAGATGGGCGGATAGACTACCTTAAAGCACGCCTTGTTGCACGTGACTTCACTCAACAACAATACAACTTGAACTTGATTATGTGGAGACATTCTATTCTGTTGCCAATCTCAACACCGTTCGTCTCCTAATCTCTCTTGTCGTCCATCGCTAGTGGCCGCATCACCAGCTCGACATCAAGAATGCCTTCCTTAATGACAACCTTATGAAGACTGTTTATATGCAACAACCTCCTGGTTATGCAACCACGGGGGAGTCCCTAATCTGTTACCTTAATAAATCCCTATACGACCTCAAACCGTCCTCACGAGCGTGGTTTGATAAGTTTAACCAGGTGGTTCATGAGTGTGGTTTTACTCATAGCTCGACAGACTTCTCCCTGTTTACCCGTCACCGTCCTTCGGGCACGGTTATCCTTTTGATCTATGTTGATAATGTTCTTGTCATGGGTGATGACCTATCTAGTATTACTCAAATCAAGAAACATCTCGCCTCCCAATTCCACACTAAAGATTTGGGCTAGCTCCGGTACTTCTAAAGGATTGAGGTCGCTCGTCGATCTGATGGTCTTGTTCTATCTCAGCAAAAATACTGCCTTGATTTACTTCGTGATGTCGGCTACTCTTTGTGTAAGTCTGTAGATACACCTATGGATGCAAATCATCAATTGTGTGCTCATAGCTCAGATTCTGATCAACTCCTGCCTAATCCAAAGTATTATTGACGCCTCGTTTGCAAGCTTATCTATCTTACTGTCACATGACTCAACATATCCTTTGCGGTCGTTGTGGTCAGTCGCTTCATGCATACTCCTCGGACCTCCCATCTTCATGCAGTCAAACATTTTCTTAGATATTTGAAGAATGCTCTAGGAAAATGCCTGGTGTACAAACCTTCCACTTCTCTGTCTTTCGTTGCATAATTTGATGTTGATTTTGCTTGGTTCCTTGATGATCCTCGATCAACCAGCAGTTACTGCACATATTTTGGCAGAAATCTGGTTACTTGGCGAAGCAAGAAGCAAACTGTGGTCGCTCGTTCCTCTGCTAAAGCCAAATATTGTTCCATGACTGTTGCCGTTTCTGAACTCACCTGGCTAGAGTCTCCTTACTGATTTACGAATCCAGCTTGCATCTCTGACCATTCTCTTTTGTGATAATCAAGCTGCTATCCATATTGTTGAATTTTTTGTTTGTTTCATGAGTGCACCAAACCAAACACATTGAAGTTGACTGTCACTTTGTTCGGGAAAAGATTCAACTTCAAAAATTGAGTTTACGACATGTTCTAGCTGCATATCGAGTTTCTGATGTTCTCACTAAAGCCTTACCTTGCTCACTATACCGGTAGTGCCATTCCAAACTTGGTGCCTACGACTTGTATGCTTCAGCTTGCGGGGGAGTGTTAGAACATTAGATAACCCATGTATAAATGACCTATTAGGCTCTCTCTTAGACTTCTTTAGTCCCACATTGCGGTTTCTTTTATGCTCCTTCCCACTTGTTCTATATAAAGGAGCCTCTTGTATATGCAACGTTCAAGAGATTGAGAATAATATTATTTTGAATATGCAAGTCTTTTCTCTCTTTTGATTTCGTACAATAGTCTTTTCTCTCTTTTGATTTCGTACAATAGTCTTTTCTCTCTTTTGATTTCGTACAATAGTCTTTTCTCTCTTTTGATTTCGTACAATTTCATAAAGTCAAATTGCCACGCCAACATGATAATTGCTGTGGTATAAGTGTCGCTCCATTTATTAAATCTTCATCAAGAAATCCATTTTTAATATTTAAAAATTAATGTTTCATTGTAAAAGATATCAATGTCCAGCAAGTAGCTACATCCAGGCACCAAGCTAAAAACAAAAGTAAGAGCATTGATGTGATGGTCATTAATTTAATAGTATTATGATTATAGTCATGAATTCAGTGGTCAGTTTGCATTTGTTGTTGTTTCGTCAATATCACTTAGACGTACATGAACATTGACTCGCACTTTCCCTGTTTTAATCTCACGAAGTAGTTCTTGTTAATGCATTATCCACTTTTTGAATGGTCAGCAAAATTTAGATCCTTACTCAAATCTCTTAGAATTGTCTTCATTGATATCAATATTATTCTCCCCAATCTTAGGCCCAACATACTATCCAAAAACTTTATTGAATGACACATAAGCTTGTCCACCTATTATTACAGAAATTTCTCATAATTTTTCCCTTATTCACACAAAATGCTTCTTCATCAATCCTTACACATTTGCTTCATTTTTTTGGTTTTTCGCTTCACATGAATAATTCTACTATCTCCCACTTTTGTGCAAGTTCAAGATTAACATATACACAAAAAATGCTCCCTCTACAGTTTGGTCTGGTGCATATTGCAGCAGGGGATCTACTGCGAGCCGAAATTGCAGCAGATACTGTAAATGGGAAGCTAGCTAAAGAATATATGGAGAAAGGAATGTTGGTCCCTGATGAGATTGTTGTTGTGGTATGGAATTCTTATCTCCATATTCTGAAACTTATTTTTGACCTGCATGTGTATTCATCAGAAAGGCTTTGATGCTTTCAGATGGTTAAGGAATGCCTGTTACAGACACATCTTCAGGAGAATGGCTGGCTTTTGGATGGTTACCCTAGGAGCTTATCTCAAGCGAAGGCACTAGAAGATCTAGGGATCCGACCAGATCTTTTCATTCTGATGGATGTAAGCAGGTCTTTTGAAGAAGGTTTAATTTTTTTTATTAATTTTTTACATATTTCAACGTTCAATTCTTTCCTTGGGGCTGCTTGATTGATTACCTTAAATCTTTTGAAGAAAGTTTAATATTTTTGTATTACATATTTTAACTTAGATTCATTGCTTGGGGCTGTTTGGTTTAGTACATTGTGACAATTCTTGGTTAGTTGGTTTATTTAAGTAGTTTTTTTAATATATATTTTAATGACATTTTTAGAAGAAAGATATGTAAAGGCCCAATTCAAGGACCATCTTGGGCCCCCTTCCTCCTTAAGCTTTAGTCTTACATTTTAGACTGAGATTGTTTCTCCTTTATCTTTTCCCATATTAATGTACAAATACATGTATGTAACAATTGAGAAACCAATAAATATCATTTTGTATTTCTCTCCTTTTTCGTGTTTTCCTACATGGCATCAAAGCTAGGTTCCTAATATATTTTCTGGAAATTACGTCTTCTGCTGATCTGGGCGGTCAGCCTCCGTCTAACCGCAACCCGTGCCTTTCTTGCGGTCAGCCCTTGTCTAACCGCTTCCTTGGATCACTTCCGCTTCCTCCTTTCTTCCCCACCCTCCGCCTCCATTTTTATAGGGATTTCTCTCTGCCGCCCTGGGTCCCACAGGATTGTATCCCCGGTGGTCTCGCAACTTTTTGCCTCCTGATCGCTTCTTACTCCTCGCGCGAGCTCTGTTGCTGGGCTTGCTAGTCGCTCCTGGTCTCCTTGCCACAATTGCCTGGCCATCGGTGTCTTCTGTCTGCAAGGGCCTGGCCGCTAGCTCCGCCTCTGTCTAGCCGCAACTGGGTGCTCCAGGGTTGTCGGCCATTCTCTTGCTTGCTCGCTTGACCGCACCCGCTCAACCCTCAAGGTTTGTCGCAGAACCAATTTGCACTTGCTCCTTGCCGCAGCTTCTTGGCGAAAGATCCCCGCAGCCTGCCGCCAGATTTCTGCCACTTCGCAGCTTCTTGCCGCAAGCTCGCAACTTGTTCATTTTTTTGCCGCAAGATCGCAGCTTCTTGCCGCCAGCTCTCTGCTTGTCTGTCTGTCCGCAGTTTTTTTGCCGCACGATCTCCACAGTTTCTTGCCGCCAGATCTCAGCTTGTTCTCATCTCCTTGCCACGCGATCTTGCTGCAAGCTCTCCGCTTTCAGTTCTCCAAGCCGTTTGCATATGCTTCATGGAGTCGACTGATGCTCCGTCCCTTGCTGCTCGTATTACGACATCTCTTCCTGAAGTTCGTGACGAGCTTCAGATCACCATCCATTTCTCTTAGTGGGAAGAAGAACTTCGTTAAGTGGGTACACTCTGCCCGTCGTGTCCTACGGACGAAGGGACTTTTGCATCATCTTACTAAGGACACTCCTGCGCCCACTGATGATTGGCTTCGTGATGATGGTCGTGTCCAAACATGGATTCTCAACTTCATGGATGTTGAACCTTATCGTATGACCATGTATCATGAGATGACCAAAGCAATGTGGGATGAACTGCATTCCATATATTCTGACAAGGATAGTCTTCAATATCTATATGACATCATCACGTACCTTCAATCTCTCGACTCAGAAGTTGATGATTACTTAACATCCTTTGTTGCGCGGTCCAAAACCTTAGTCAAGCCCTGGATTCGGCATCAACCTCCTACTATATAGATCTAGCTGTGCAACGTGCTCAAAAAGAGGTTGTTGGTATTGCCATGATTATGGCTCTTGTTTCGCCTCATCTCCACAGTGTCCGAGCTTAGATACTTTCCTCCACTATTTCTTCTCTTTTTGATGTTTGCTCCATGTTTTTGAAGGTTTCACACCACCCCCAGATGCTCCCAGACCTCTATCTCAAGCTCTTCTCCAACACTCATTTATATCTCACCCCTCCTCCATCAGCCCATAGAGGCCGCACCGGCTACAGGGGTAGAGGTTGCAACAACCGACCTAGACTAAAGTGTACTCACTGTGACAAGGACATCTTGAGACAACTTGTTATTGTAAGCATGATATGCCTCCTCTACCCTTTGTCTCCGTTGCTGCTGATACATCTGCTGCCATCCGCTTGTCGATGTTGATGCTATGTGCCTCTAGCTCCAGTATCTCCAGGGGTTACTCAATCATCCACCTGGCTCCGTTGCTTCTATCTTAAATGAAGGTATCTCCTGTCTCTCCCAAAGTTCATAGTGGATTGTGGATTCCGGTGCCACCCCTTATATCACTCCATAGAAACCACCTCAATACTTGGACTCTCCGCATCCCAAGTTTATCACAGTAGCAAATGTTGACACTGCTCCAGTCTTCGGCTCCGCTAATATGCCTCTCAGCTCCTCTATCTCACTTCGCTCAGTCCTTCATGTCCCATGCTCTCCTTTCAATTTTTTTCTGTTAGTCTTCTTACTCATGACCTTGACTGCTCTGTAACCTTTACATCTTCTTCTTTTGTTGTGCATGATCGACGAACGCAGAATATCATTGGTAAAGGACGTCTGTGCAACGAGCTCTACCTTCTGGATGTTTCTACAACCATTCTCTTATCAGTCACTTCGGTGGATTATCATCGACGTCTTGGGCACGCTCCTATTCCCATTCTCAAGAAGGCTCTACCCAATCTACCTCTTCCCGACTTTACCTGCGAGTCATGTATCTTTGACAAACAATATTGTTCTTCTTTTCTTTCTCATTGTACTCGGAGTGATGCTCCTTTTGATTTAATACATTCTGATGTTTGTGGATCATAAAAAAATTGATAGTATTTCCGATTATCGTTATTCCATTACTTTTATTGATGATTATTCTCGCATGACATGGATATACATACTTAATGATCGGTCGGATCTAGCTCGTGTATTTCAGGACTTTATTATTGAGACTCAGACTCAATTTTCCTGGACAATTGTGCTTATACCCCATCATTAGAAATTTAGAATGATGTTGTTGAGCGTAAGAATCGTCATCTTCTTGATATTGCTCACTCACTTATGTTTCAAATGCAGGTTCCCAAGTCTTATTGACATTTTGCAGTATCTACTACATGCTATCTCATCAATCGCTTGCACTCCTCTATCCTCAACTATGCCACTCCGTTTAGTCTTCTCTTTCCCTCCACGTTGCCCTTTTCCATCACACCTTGGGTATTTAGTTGTACTTGTTATGTACATAATTTTGGTCCTTTCACTAACAAGCTTGCTCCCCGTACTATCAAATATATATTCGTTGGTTATTCCCATATCCAGAAAGGGTATGTGTGCTACTCTCACACTAACCTCAAGATTGTCGTGTCTGTCGATGTCACTTTATCGAAGATCAACCTTTTTACTCTATTCATCCATCTCCTTTTCCACCGCCGTTATTACCACGTCCTGTTGTCCCTGTTACATCTCCTCTTCCACCACTCCTTCCAACCGTGGTTCTGGTATCGAACAAACCACCTCTTCTTCTTGTCTACACTCGCCGTCCTCCGTCCTCCTCACTCTGACGCCCCACAACAGTCACCTTCTGTCTGTGGTACCTCGCCGTCTGAAGATCTGGCTCCTACATCCACGGCTCATCCCCCGACGAATTATGTATCCTTGCATTATCTCTCCGCGACACTTCTCAAATTTGCTACTTCTTTATCCTTCATTTTTATACCTAAGTGTCGAAGGATCTCCAACATTCGGGGTGGTGTACGACCATTGAAGAGGAAATGACGGCCCTCTGGGCTAATCAGACATGAGATCTTATCTCCCTTCCTCCGGGACAAACTTGTGTTGGATGTAAGTGAGTTTTTGCAACAAAATATGCTCCCGACGGACTGTTGATTGCCTAAAGGCTCGTCTTGTGACTTGCGGGTTTACTCAGCAACAGTGTCTCGACTATGATGAGACCTTCTCTCCCGTCGTTAAGTTGAACACCGTTCGTGTCCTAATATCCTTGGCTGTTCATCGCTAGTGACCCTTATATTAATTAGACATTAAAAATGTCTTTCTCAATGACGACCTTACTGTCTACATGCACCAGTCTCTCGGGTTTGAGACCATGAGGGGGTCTCTTGTTTGTCACATCAAGAAATTTATTTATGATCTCAAACAGTCTCCTCACGCATGGTTTGACAAGTTTAGTAAGGTTGTCCGTGATGTTGGGTTCACTCGTAGCTCGATGAACTTTTTTCTCTTTACTCGTCATCGATCAACATGCACAATAATTCTCTTAATTTATGTCGATGACTTTCTAATTACTGGAGATGATTTTAAAGGAATACAAATGATTAAACAACACTTGAACTTAGTTTTTCAAACAAAAGATTTGAGAAATCTTTGGTACTTTCTTGGCCTTGAGATTGCAAGACATCCTGATGACCTCGCCCCATCTCAACAAAAGTACTATCTTGATCTTCTTCATGATGCTGGTTATTCTGGATGCAAGCCTGTTGATACTCCTATGGATGCCAACCACAAGCTCTGTGCTTATGCCTCCGACATCGATATACCCCAAATTCAGAGTATTATAGTCGTCTTATAGGAAAATTGATTTATCTTACAGTTACAAGACCGTATATCTCATTTGTTGTTGGGGTTGTCAACCGATTCATGCATTTTCCACGGACGTCTCACCTTAAGGTTGTCGAGCGCATCCTCGGATATTTGAAGACTGCTCTTGGACAAGGGCTTGTAGACGAACCCTCTTCCTCTTCTCCTCTGTCTCTGATTGCCTATTATGATGATGATTATGTCGGCTCCTTGGGTGATTGACATTCCACTAGTGGATTCTGTACTTATGAGGACACCTTATTACCTGACGCAACAAGATACAATCTGTGGTTGCTAGCTCTTTGGCTGAAACCGAGTATCGCTCAACGACAACTGTTGTGTCTGAGCTTACATGGTTAAAAAGTCTCCTAGATGATTTGGGAGTCAAGATTTTCTCACCAGACACTTTATTTTGCGACAATCAAACAACTATACACATTGCGAAGAATCATGTATTTTATGAACTGTCCAAACACATTGAAGTCGACTGTCATTTCATTCGGGAGAAAGATCAATTGAAGAAGCTGGAATTGAAACATGTTCTTGCTGTTGATCAAGTTGTTGATTATCTCACCAAGGCCTTACCACACCCATTATATTATCAGTTCTTGTTCAAGCTGAGTGCTTACGATTTGTATGCTCCAGTTTGTGGGAAGTGTTGGAAGAAAATATGTAAATGCTCAATTCAAGGCCCATCTTGGGTCCTCTTTCTCCTTAAGCTTTAGTCCCACATCTTAGATTGGCTATTTTCTTCTTTCTCTCTTACTATATTAATGTACAAACACGTGTATGTATGTAACAATTGAGAAATTAATAAAAATCATTTTGTACTTCTCTCCTTTTTCGTGATTTCCTACATACATATATGTGCTACCATTACATATTATACACTACGTACTAGTATAGATTAAATGTTTTTGATGTCTTTAAATAGTAGCTTTAATCAAACACCATATTTTAGAAATAATACACATCTAAGAATATTGACATCTTAATAAAACTGACATCTGAATGAAACAACCCATTATGTTGCTACCGTATAAATTCATTTGCGTTCAATCTGAATTCGCATGTACATTAGAGAGGAAGCAAAAGATCGTGAAGCAACTGAGCTGGAATAATTTTAAATGGTTAGGAAGAAGACATCCGCTCAAATTTGTTTGGGTTTTGTCATTTTATGCAGGTTAATGAAAATATCCTTGTTGAAAGAGTAGTTGGAAGACGCTTAGATCCAGTCACTGGGAAGATATACCATATGAAGTATTCTCCCCCTGAAAATGAAGAAATTGCTAGGAGACTAGTGCAACGTTTTGATGATACTGAAGAAAAGGTAATACTTAATTCTTATCTATTTTGTCAATACTACTGTTATGATTTCAATTTTAAAAAAACTTAGTGTTAGTGCAATCCACAGAAGTATTAGATGATGTTACTCGATTTTAATGAAAAGTAACCCTAGAAGCATGCATGATCTTACACAATTGTAATGAAAAACAAACTATATCACCTAGGTCTAATATTTAATGTTGATTTGGCACTTTGAATTTGTGGATTTTATCGGTGAACTAATTGATTAGAAGAATCATAAAATCGCTTGTTTATAAAAGATTAATAATGTGAATGAAGTTGTGCTAATGGTGGCTAAAAAGTTTTTTAAAAAATTATTGATGTGAATTAGCTTACTTATACGTTAATTGTTATTAAGTTAATTATTATTGAGTGAATTATTTATGTGTGTTGGAGGAGAAAAGTTAATTGAGTTTATTCATCCACATGGGGGTATTTATACAAATACAACGATATGACACGTCACTGATCCGTGTGCTCTCATATTTCCTAAATAGGAATCGATCTATTTAGGAAACAAATAACGTAATCAATACAAAGATTATATGCAATATCCAACACCCCCCCTCAAGTTGGGCGTGTGATGTCAGCCATGCCGAACTTGCCAATAAGATCTGCGAACATACTGGAACTTAGACCCTTTGTGAGAACATCGGCCAACTGTTGGTCAGATGATATGAATGGGATAACAACGGTTCCTCGGTCGATATTTTCCTTGATGAAATGTCTGTCAATCTCAATGTGTTTCGTACGATCATGTTGTACCGGATTGTGGGCAATGGAGATTGCAGCTTTGTTGTCACAATACAATATGATGGGCTCACTTCCTTTAAGCCCAAGATCCTTCAGGATAGTGGAGACCCATAATCCTTCACAAATGTCATGTGCGATTGCTCTAAACTCGGCCTCAGCACTGGACCTAGCAACAACATGTTGCTTCTTGCTTCTCCAGCTGACCAAATTCCCACCAATCATGGAACAATATCCGGTTGTCGAGCGCCTATCGGTGGGCGATCCAGCCCAGTCCGCGTCAGTGTAAACTTCAATAATCAACTCCTTATTTGGTGAGAACAGGATGCCCTTCCCTGGTGAGGACTTGAGGTATCGGAGGACACGATGCGCGACATCAATATGACGGGCCTTTGGAGAGTGCATAAACTGGCTGAGAACTCACACAGCATAAGAGATATCTGGTCGAGTGTGAGATAAGTAGATTAATTTTCCTACCAGCCTCTGGTAACTGGGAATGTCATCGATCACATCGCCATCTTCTCTGCCTAGCTTGTGATTGGCTTCGATTGGGGTGTCGGCAGGCCGACACCCGCTCATCCCAGTGGCTTCAAGAAGGTCGAGCACATACTTCCTTTGTGATAGGAAAATGCCATGCTTTGATCTTGCAACTTCAATGCCGAGAAAGTATTTGAGATTTCCCAAATCTTTCACTTCAAATTCTTTTGCCAATTTCTCCTTCAGTGCTTGAATCTCCTCCTTGTCATCCCCAGTGATTATGATATCATCCACGTAGACAATCAAGACAGTTAACTTCCCCTTGTTGATTCTGATAAAGAGGGTGTGGTCGGCATTGCTCTGACGGTATCCAAACCTGTTCATGGCTTTGTGGAATCTTCCAAACCAGGCCCTGACTGATTGTTTCAGGCCATAGAGTGGCCTCCGTAATCTGCACACTTTCCCTTTTGATCCGCTAGGGCTGAGTCCCGGAGGGAGAGCCATGTAGATCTCTTCTTCCAGGTCGCCATGAAGATAAGCATTCTCACATCCAATTGGCAGAGTTGCCAATTCTTGCAGGCAGCACAAGATATGAGGATTCTGATCGAATTCATTTTTGCAACAGGAGCAAAGGTCTCCTGGTAGTCTATGCCCTCTGTCTGAGTATAGCCTCTTGCCACGAGTCGTGCCTTGTATCTTTCTGCAATGCCCGAGGGGTTCTGTTTGACGGTGAATACCCATTTGCATCCAACAGCCTTTTTTCCTGGTGGCAGTTGTACCAGGTCCCATGTGCCGTTTTTTTCCAGGGCACTCATTTCTTCGAGCATTGCTAACTTCCACCTGTCGTCGGAAAGGGCATCCTGCCATGAAGTGGGGATGGAGACAGAGGACAAAGAGGAAACAAATGCTCCATGGGAAGCTGTTAGGGATGAGTAAAAAACAAATTGAGATAATGGATGTTGAGTGGAGGTACCTTCCGTAGGGATGATGGATCCCGACGACGGGTCAGGTGGGTTGTCTGATATCCAGATGTTGGGCCGCGTGTTCGATCCCTTGGGTCGACGAGAGTACACCTGCGGAGGTTTAGTAACAGGGACCTTGACAGGAGGGGCGCAAGGAGTAGGAGGTGTAGACTGAGAGGGATGATATACCAGAGGAATAGGTAGAGGGGTGTCAGAGTATGGTAAGGTACTCACTTCCGTTGTGGGAAGAGACCCCCCCTGAAGTGAGGACCCATAGTAGCTTTCAGATTCTCGGAAGGTAACGTCCATGGTAACGTAAACCTTCTTGTTGACTGGGTCAAAACATTTATTTCTCTTCTGAGTAGGGGAGTAACCAATGAATACGCACTTGTGCGCACGAGCATCAAGTTTCGGGCGGTGGTGGATATGGACGAAACAAACACACCCAAAAACACGTGGTGGGAGAGTGGTAGGTGGAACCCCAAGTGTGGTGAGGGAAGTTTTGAAACTGAGAACACGGGATGACATACGGTTTATAAGGTACGCTGCGGTGAGTACAGCATCCCCCCAGTAGTATTTAGGGAGTTGCATGTGGAGGAGGAGACACCGAGCAACTTCCAATAGGTGGCGGTTCTTACGCTCAGCCACCCCATTTTGAGCCGGGGAGTAGGCGCAGGATGTCTGATGGATAATCCCCCGATTGGCGAGGAACTGCTCGGAAGTGGAATCAATGAATTCACGGCCATTATCAGTGTGAAGAATCTTGATGGGGGTCGAAAACTGTGTAGAGACCATGTTGTAGAATCGCTGGAACAAGGGAAAGACCTCATTTTTGGCTTTCATAAGGTAAACCCAGGTGGTACGTGAAAAACAATCGATACAAGTTACAAACCAAAAACAACCCGAAATAGATGCAACCCGGCAAGGACCCCAAACATCACTATGTATCAAATGGAAAGGAGCAGAACTTGGAGAAGAAATATGATTAAAAGAGGTACGATGATTTTTACCACGATCACATGCATCACAACGAAATTTATCAACTAACCCAGACGGGAAATTAGGAAATAAACGTTTCATAGAATGGATAGACGGATGTCCCAGCCGACAGTGCCAGGACTCCAAAGTAGTTGTCCGATCCACATGGAGAGCTCAGGGAGGAGAGGCCGGGGTGGAAGAATCGAACACATATAGCCCGTCCACCAGACTACCAGTTCCAATCACCGTTCCCGTCTTCAGGTCCTGAAAAATGCAAGAAGAGGGAAAGAAAGTTACTGAGCAGTGCATAGAATTGGTTATATGACTAATAGAAAGGAGATTGCGGGTAAAGTTCGGAACATGAAGAACAAAGGAAAGAGTTAGGGAGGAGCACGGGATGGAGCCTTTTCCGGCAATGGGAGAGAGGGAACCATCTGCGATGCTTACTTTGTCCCGACCAGACAACGGAAGGTAAGACACAAAACCTGAGGAGGAGCCGGTCATATGGTCTGTTGCTCCAGAATCAATGATCCAGTGACTAGAGGGACGGGTGGAGGCAGCATGAGCACCGGAAGGCCCCTGATGGGCATATGAGGACGAAGAGGCATGTGGCTCTGGTGATGGGCCCTGCATCAGGCGTCGGAAAGCAAGGACCTTATCAGGCGTCAGAGTCAATGTGGGAGTTGTCGGAAGCTGTGGCTCGTCGAAAACATCAGACAGGTGCGCGGAGCGAGGCTGGGTAGAGCGACCCGAAGTGCGACTAGGACCGCGACCGCCACGAGAGGAAGATCCACCACGGGGTGTAGGGAACCCATGAAGCCGGAAGCAAGTCTCCCGTGTATGACGGTTCTTCCCGCAATAGTCACAGAGGAGGTGATCCTTGTCAGTTGACTTCGGCCGAGAATCACGAGCAGCTCGTAGCCCAACCGGGGCCGTCAAGGCCGAACCATCTGGAGGAGGCTCGGGAGTCCAAGTTTGCCTCCGATCAAATTCCTGCTGAACGAGACTGAAAACCTCTGGAAGAGAGGGTAAGGGTGAGCGGCCAAGTATCTGCACACTGATTTGGTCAAAGTCCCTATGTAGCCCATGAAGGAACTCAAAAACTCAGTTGCGATCTTCCCGTGCGCGAACAAGGAGCTCATCCTCAGGCGATGCCAAAGTAATGGAGTCAAAGTGATCGTACTCTTGATATAGCTGGGTGAACTCGAGGTAGTAGGCAGACGGAGGGCGATCTCCTTAGCGAAGAAGGAAGATCTTGCGTCGTAGCTGAAAGATCTGGGCCGCGTTGCCGCGACAAGAGTAGGTAGTTTCCGCCCTTCGCCAAATGTCCGTAGCCGTATCCAGAAAGAGATAATTGCGAGCGATGGATTCGACCATAGAGTTAGTCAGCCAGGACATGACGAGGGAGTTCTCCGATTCCCATTGCACCCAATCTGGGGAATCTGAACGAGGTATGAGTGTAGTGCCCATGACATATCCAAACAGCCTCCTGCTCTTCAAAGCAAGAGTAATAGCCCGAGACCACGGGAGATAGTTGGTACCATCCAGACGAATCGTCGTGATTTGAGGCGTATTGTGGTCATGTACCGGGCGAGGGAAGCCGCTGGACGTCACGGTAGTTGGGGGTGTACTGGTGGTGGAAGATTTGGTAGGGGAGCCATTGGTCCCGGCCATGGTGAGCAAGCATACAAAGCAAGATCCCCCGGGAGAGCAAAGAGCAGCCTAGATAGAAACTAGGTCGGCCTCATAGAAAGAGGAAGAAACCAAAAAAATGGTGTAGGCACCAGAAAGGACATTAGGAGGAGCACCGCATGTGCGGTATCAAGGAGACGACGCAGGACAGGGGCCGGAGGTGCTGGCGGTGGCCGAGGGGCCGCTGGAAGAGGGCCGAAGCCCGACAGGCTCTGGCGCGGGAGGCGCGGCGTGCGTACAACGTCTGGAGGCGGTTGCGGGGTGCGGCGGAGGAGCGGGAGGGGGAATCAGTCGTGGCTAGGTGGGGATAGGGGCCGCCGGAGCCAGCGGGTCGGGAGTTGCTCGCGGAGGTCGGCGGAGTTGCGGGCGGAGGTCGGCGGGTTGTTCGTGCGGGAGAAAGAAGAAAAACGTACGGGAGAGGTATTTTAGCCCTAAGGCTCTGATACCATGTTGGAGGAGAAAAGTTAATTGAGTTTATTCATCCACATGGCGGTATTTATACAAATACAATGATATGACACGTCACTGATCCGTGTGCTCTCATATTTCCTAAATAAGAATCGATCTATTTAGGAAACAAATAACATAATTGTTGGAAAAGCCCACTTAAACTAGGCCCATTTGTATAGCATTTATTGATTTCTCTGCTCTCTTTAGTCCCACATTGTGTATATGACTTTTCTCTCTCTTTCTCTCATCTATTATATGTACTCATTCTTTGTATTTGTACCAAGTGGACATATATACAAGGTTGGCTTTCTCCATTTCTACATGGTATCAGAGCGAGGTTCCGGACTCCTGCGGACTCCCTTTCCTATCCGCCCTGCGGCCTGCGGTCTCTGCGGCCTGCGTATGTGTGTCCGCAACTCCTAGTCGCACCCCCCCTGCGGCCTCCCTTTTCCAGACCGGTTCCTCTCATCCCGTGGAACCACTCCTCTTACCTCCTCTTCCTTCCTCTTCTGGCCCCTCTTTATAGCCCTCTCTCTGATCCTGTGGGGTCCACTGCTTCCCTTAGTCCGCTGCGGCCCCTTCTTGTCCGGCGCGACCTCGGCGAACTCAATCCCTAGCTCTGCGGTCTCCTTCTGTCCGCTGCGAAGTCGGTATTCGCCTCCTCTTCCTGGTCTCTTTCGTCCGCCGTAGGCGCGGCGGCCTCCTGTCCGCGGTCTCCTTCTGTCCGCTGCGAACTCGGCGGCCAAGGTCTTTTCCCTGTCCGCCGCGGGCTCGCCTCTCTGCGTTCTTTCAGTCTTGCGGACTGATCCAGTCCGCCGCGGTCTTATCCAGTCCGCCACAGTCTCTTTAATCCGCCGCGGCCTCTCTTAGCCCGCTCCTTGCTGAGCGTCTCTGTGCTCACCGCGGCCTCCTCCAGTCCGCCGCGGCCTCACCTAGCCCGCTCCTTGCTGAGTGTCTGTGTGCACACCGCGGCCTCCTCAGTCCGCCGCTGCCTTCTCCAGTCCGCCGCGACCTCCTCCAGCTCGCCGCGGCCTCCTCCAGCTCGCCGCGGCCTCCAGCTCGCCGCGGCCTCATCCAGTCCGCTGTCTTTCCGCTTCCTCTCCTCCAGGTCGCCCCCCCCCCATGTCTACATCTGCGGATTCTGTCGGCACGGCAGTTCCTCCCCCTGAACGCCCGGCCTCTCTCCATGAAGTCCGAGACGAGCTTCGGATCACCACAATTTCTCTCACTGGCAAGAAGAACTTTGTGGAATGGGCACACTCGGTTCGCCGTGTCCTTCAGTCAAAGGGGTTCCTTCATCACTTGACTCAGACCGTTATTGGTATCCCTACTGAGGAATAGTTACGCAATGATGGTCGTGTGCAGACTTGGCTTCTCAACTCTCTTGATGACGAATCTTATCGCCTGACCATGTATCATGAGACGGCCAAAGGCATGTGGGACGAGCTCCACACCCTCTACTCTGGCAAGGATAGTCTTCACCATCTATATGACATCATCACTGCTCTCCAGGCCCTTGATAGCAGTGGCGCAACTGACCTGACGTCCTTTGTTGCTCATGCCCGGTCTCTGGTTGAGGCTTGGATCCACCATCAGCCTCCAACTTTGGATCTTGCTGCTCAACGTACCCAAAAGGAAGCTGTGGGTATCGCCATGATGATGGCCCAGGTACCACCTCATCTTCACAGTGTCCGGGCTCACATCCTCTCCTCTACCATTACACCATCTTTTTCCGATGTGTGCTCAATGCTTCTCAAAGTCTCCCCGCCTCCGGATGTGCCCGGACTTCCTTCTCCGGCCCTTGTTCAACAGGCACCAGCTCCCTTATTGCCTCTTCCCTTTTCTGCCCGTGGTGGCCGCTCTGACTCTCGCGGCCGGGGTCGCGGTGGCCGGTCTAGGCCTAAGTGCTCGTTCTGCGGTAAAGATGAACATCTTGAGGCCACATGCTATCGCAAACATGGCCGACCTCCTCGTCCACAAGCCTCTGCTGCTACTACCGACTCTGCTTCACCTCGTACTGATCTCGACGAAGTTCGTCTTCAGCTCCAGCATCTTCATGGCCTGCTCAGCCGTCCGCCTGCCTCGGTTGCCTCTGCTGCTTCTATCTCCAATGAAGGTATCGCCTGCCTCTCCTCTGGCACGCGCTGGATCCTTGATTCTGGTGCCACTCATCATATCACCTCTGTTAGGCCACCTCAGTACTTGTCTTCACCTCACCCGAAGTACATTACTGTCGCTAATGGGGCATCGGTTCCAGTCTCTGAATGTGCTGATATTTCACTCACCTCTTCTCTCCTCCTGCGTTCGGCTCTACATGTTCCGGGCTCTCCTTTCAATTTACTGTCTGTTGGTCGCCTTACTACTGATTCTAATTACTCCGTGACATTTACTTCTTCTTCTTTTCTCATACAGGATCAGCAGACGCGGACTATCATTAGTAGAGGACGGCTGCAGAATGAGCTCTATCTTATTGACGACTCTCCCACTGTCCTCACATCTATCTCCTCTTCGGATTGGCATCGCCGTCTGGGACATGCTCCTCTTTCAGTCCTCCGGAAGGCTCTTCCTGATGTTACTCTCCCTGCTTTTCGCTGCGACACATGTATTTTGGGCAAACAGCCCCGTTCATCATTCCCTCCTCATTGTACTCGGAGCTCCGCTGCTTTTATTTTAGTAGACTCCGATATATGGGGTCCGTACAAATTTACTAGTATTTCTGGCTATCGGTATTTTCTTACTTTTATTGATGATTACTCTCGCATGACGTGGTTATATCTCCTTCGGGATCGCTCTGAACTTCCCCGCGTATTTCGGGCTTTCATACTTGAGACTCGCACTCAGTTCTCTGCGCCTATTCGCACTGTTCGTACTGACAATGCGCGGGAGTACACCAGCCATACCTTTGCCACTCTCTGCTCTGAGTTCGGCATTCTTCACCAAACCTCGTGTCCGTACACTCCACAACAGAATGGTGTCGCCGAGCGCAAGAATCGTCACCTACTTGATGTCGCTCGCTCCCTTATGCTTCAAATGCAGGTTCCCAAACCATACTGGAACTACGCGCTCTCCACGGCTTGCTTCCTCATCAACCGTCTCCCGTCTTCCGTCCTCCAGTATGCTACTCCCTTCAGCCTCCTCTTTCCCACAACTCCGCCTTTTCCCGTTCCTCCTCGGGTGTTTGGGTGTACCTGATACGTTCACCACCTCGGTCCCTCCACAGACAAACTGGACCCTCGTGCCACCAAGCATATCTTTGTCGGGTACTCGCGCACTCAGAAGGGTTATGTCTGTTATTCACCTGCTACCCGCAAGGTTACTGTCTCCGCTGACGTCACTTTTCGTGAAGATATTCCATTCTTCCCTGCTCTCGATGTCGCTCTGAGTCCAGCTCCCGTCGTTCGTCCTGTCATTCCTGCTCCTCACTCCTCATCCTCTCTGCCTTCCCTACCTCCTGTCCGTCCACCACCCCCGGTTATCCGGGTCTATTCTCGTCGCTCTCCTCATCCCGTTGCCCCTCTGCAGTCGGCTTCGCCCTCTGGTGCTCTGCTCCCTGCTGCTCCGGCTCCCGTCTCTACCGCTCATCCGCTGGCGAATTACGTCTCTCTCCATCGCCTCTCTCCCTCTCTTCTTCACTTTGCCACCTCATTATCCTCTGTTTCGGTCCCTAACTCTTTGCAGGAGGCGCTTCACCATCCTGGCTGGCGGGCTGCCATGAACGAAGAAATGACGGCCCTCTGGGCCAACCAGATCTGGGTCTTGGTTCCCTTACCTCCCGGTCAGCACCCTGTTGGGTGTAAATGGGTGTTCGTCATCAAGCATGCTCCGGATGGCACTATTGCCCGATTGAAGGCCCGTCTTGTGGCCCGTGGCTTCACACAACAGGAGGGCCTCGACTATGAGGAAACCTTCTCTCCGGTGGCCAAGCTCAACACTGTCCGCGTTCTTCTCTCCGTCGCGGTGCACCGCCACTGGCCCCTTCATCAGCTCGACATCATGAACGCTTTTTTAAATGGCGACCTTCAGGAAACCGTCTACATGCGTCAACCGCCCGGGTTTGAGACCACGGGGGAGTCTCGGGTATGTCTTCTCAAAAAGTCAATTTATGGTCTCAAACAGTCCCCTCGGGCGTGGTTTGACAAGTTTAGCAAGGTTGTTCGGGCCATGGGGTTCACTCGGAGTTCTGCAGATTTCTCCCTCTTTACCCGACACCGGGCTACTGACACCGTCCTTCTGTTGGTTTATGTTGATGACATCCTTCTCACTGGGGATGTCTCCAAGGGGATTCAAGACGTCAAACAACATCTGAGCACTGTTTTTCAAACTAAAGACCTGGGGAAACTTCGCTACTTCCTTGGTCTCGAGATCGCCCGGCGGCCGGACGGGTTGGTGGTCTCCCAACGAAAGTACTGTCTCGATCTTCTCAAAGATGCTGGTCAGTCTGGTTGCAAGCCAGCTTGTACCCCGATGGAGGCAAATCACAAATTATGCGCTCATGCTTTGGATGACGATTTGCTGCTTCCGAACCCGGAATATTATCGACGCCTTGTGGGAAAGTTGATCTATCTAACAGTCACGAGGCCGGATATATCGTTTGCAGTTGGGGTTGTCAGTCGGTTCATGCATGCCCCCCGGGCTTCTCATCTTCAAGCGGTTGAACAGATTCTTCGATACCTTAAGGGAGCTCCGGGTCAAGGGCTGGTTTACAAAACCTCCGACTCTGCTCCCGCATTGGTTGCCTATTCTGATGCCGACTATGCGGGTTCCCTGGACGATCGAAAGTCAACTAGTGGGTTCTGTACTTATCTTGGTGGTCATCTTATTACGTGGAAGAGTAAGAAACAAGCTGTGGTAGCCCGTTCCTCTGCAGAAGCTGAATACCGATCGATGACCTCGGTTGTCTCAGAACTCACATGGCTTGAAAGTCTCCTTACTGACCTGGGAGTAAAACTCCCGTCCTCTGCTGTTCTATTTTGTGATAGTCAAGCCGCCATACACATCGCAAAGAATCCGGTATTTCATGAGCACACAAAACATATAGAAGTTGACTGTCACTTTGTTCGTGAGAAGGTTCAATTGAAGAAACTTGAATTGAAGCATGTTCCAGGAACTGATCAAGTTGCCGACATCCTCACAAAGGCCTTATCAAGCACCCTGTTCTACCAGTGTTTGTCCAAGCTGGGTGCATATGACCTATACGCTCCAGCTTGCGGGGGAGTGTTGGAAAAGCCCACTTAAACTAGGCCCATTTGTATAGCATTTATTGATTTCTCTCCTCTCTTTAGTCTCACATTGTGTATAGGACTTTTCTCTCTCTTTCTCTCATCTATATATATGTACTCAATCTTTGTATTTGTACCAAGTGGACATATATACAAGGTTGGCTTTCTCCATTTCTACAGTAATCAATACAAAGATTATATGCAATATCCAACAATGTGATAAGTGCTTATGCACCTCAAATTGGAATAAATATTAAATTAAAAAATTTCTTATTGTGAAGTGATGGTTACCTTAATCCAATAAATACCTGAGGAAAAAGTAACCATTTATGATGACTTAAAATGGGTATATCGGGTCTAGTATGATAAATTATATGAAACTCTGTTCATGATGAGTCTCAAATAAGAGAAACATATAACGATAGAAGCTGTATTTGATTTCACCGGTGCTTATGATCCAATAGAGAACATCTATTTTAAGAAAAAAAGTGCACTTAATTAAGTGCAAAAATGGAAATACTGGATTACAAATAAAGTTATTTTTTCTTAAAAGAAAAGCTAAAGTCTTCTGCAAAGTTTGTGAAGCAAATCTCCCACAGAGTTTAATCACCCAGTATAGAATACTGTGTTACAAGGGTAATTTTAAGAGTATAAAGGAAAACAGAAAGTAAATAGTTATCATAAGGTTAACCGGTGGAGTTTGAATGTGTGAATTTATTAACCTTTAAAACAAGGTTGTAGATTTCGGATGTCTGATTCATATCGGTTTGCGTTTGAAATGTTGAATGTCAGATTGTGGGGGATATATCTAGGATATTTTACAATGTCGGATTTTAATATTTAAATAAATTTATTCATATATATACACATTTTTCTGTAAATATGTATAATTGTGCATATAATGCATGCTTATAAATTACACGATATGCATACACAATGTTTTTTTAAAATTACACAAGAAAGAGATGACGACAGTAAATGACATAAAAAACACGAAATGACAGCAAGATGAGAAAATTGTCGAAAGCTAGGTGCAGAGAGATTCACGAAACAAAATATTGTCATTCAATTGCTTAAAATAAATGAAAAATGTATATATTTTAAGTACTCGCTGATATCGGTCTCGAAATATCTTCCGATAATATAAGACGGTATTTTCAAAAATGACATTTTTACTAAGATTGTCTATGTCGTGATATTTTCTCACCAAAACCTTTATATCAGACGGCATGTCGGACATCGACAACACTGCTTTAAAGATATTAAAAGAGACAAATTGAAGCTTTTTAATGGAACCAATCTGATGTGTGATAATATGGGAAGTCTCATTAAGAAGATTGTCATAAATATTCTAAAAGTCTAGAAATAGTTCATTTATTAATAATGAGACCTGAGTTGGAGTGATGATGTTTAAAAATGTATTAAGGAGAAAATAGGTGTTCTTAAATAGTGACAAAATTGAATAACATCAGGTCTTATGTAGATTATAAGAAAGCTAAAAGTCTTTCCAAAGTGTAGGGAGCAATTGGAAATCTTTATCTTTTGATGATCTGAATGACGGTATTGCTAATCAATGAACGTGAAAAGGAAAGATATACAATAGCTAAGGCTAAATACTATAGCCTTTATGTAGACGAAGAGATAAAAAGCTGATAACAATATTATTTTGAGAGTTTTCATAAAACTTTTTTCACTGAATCCTTCGCTTGAAGCCATTAAGAATTGCAACTATTGATCGCCCAGCTCGTCAACCGCTCTTTTCCTTGGAATTCATCCACAATAACACGCACATTCCTCATCGACGAGTTTGCTCATTGCAACAATCTTTGAAAACTTCACGCGCAACCCCTCCTTTCACTCAGGATCGTTGATCCCCCTAGCCGTTCACATCGAACACTATTGCATCATCCATTTCTCTACCTTCACTCATCTTCATTCAAGCTTTTCCACAGGCTCCTTCAACATCAATTCCTTATAACACCTACTGTTATTCTATTTCGACCCTCAAACTACATCATTGATTGCTTCAATTCCGTTTTTCTTCTGCCTACCAGACTATCCTCCAAAACCAAACCATCACCACTGCCTTTCATCGCAGCTGAAAGCAACACCTAACCTCCTTCACCACTAGTGGGTCCAATTTTTTTGGTAATTCCTTCAAGCTATTAAAAAAGGCAGTAGAAAAGTTGGAATCATCTCTTGGTAAAGGATGCAATCGCCAAGACAGAATACGTAGAGGTTGAGGTGCAACAACTCACGGTCAATCGCATGAGCCGACTGATAGATGTCATAGCACTTTGTTGGAACATGGTTTGCACATCCTATTTGACATGCCTGTAGTTTGAGAATAACAAATCTTGACGTGTATTTGATCTATTTTTGCATTTGTTTCTATGTGTGCAGGTCAGGACACATCTTGGTACAAGACATGCATATTGAAGCAAGAACTGAGCTAAAACGACAAATTCAATGTGATGGCGATCGACGGCCCACACACGTCTATTCCCGCAGAAGGCGGTGATCGGCGACCCATTTGGGCTATCCGAGTCCGCGGATGCGCCCGGATGGTCGTTCCGAGTCCGTTTGCTATATTAGTTTGCTTATTTCCTATTGTATTCAATCCCCGATCGACGTGAACGTTGTTAGCCGTTCATCGGGGTGCCCTAACTTTTATTTCCCTCTCATCCTATATATATTCATGTTTGTGGCTGAATTAGGGATCAAAGTTGCTTTTCTAGCAACCTTCCAGTCTGAATCGTGAATTTCAACAGCTCTTTAACTGCGGCTACCTGCGGCCTCCCTCCCTCCCCTTCCGGTAAGCCCCTCCAGCACGCCAGCCCTTCCTCTCCCCTCCTTGGATCCCGACGACCATCCACGTTCCAACCCAGCCCTCATCCGGCAGCCTGCTCCCGCATCCAACTCCGTCCCTTCTTCTCTGTGATCCAGCCACCCCCACCCACTTCTCAACCTCTGCCGCCAACCCCTCCATCCTTCCACGCCGAAAAGACCTCTGCACCGCTTACTCAGTCCGCCACCTCCTCTAATACCCTGTTCCCAGCCCGATAGTCACCTTCCGGCCACCCCACTCCGATCTCCCATACCCCAGCCTCGAACTCCGACGTGCAATTCTCCCGCTCCCCTCCTTCCCAATGTTCCCCACCCAATCAACCAACCTACACCCCCCTTCCAGCACTTCTACCCGCAATTTCCTCCCCCTCCCTAACCTAAAACTGCATATCTGCAACAAAGCCACAAGCAGCCCACTTGGGGAACCCAAACCCGAGCCGGGAACGACGACTCCTCCGTCGACTCCCCATCCCTAATGCCTCTGCCGCATGCACGAGTAAATCTAGGTATGCATGTTTTATCTCTTTTCATTGTTTGTTTTGGTAATGAATCTTGCTTTCAGTATTAATTTTCATACGTATTTGTTACCTTTATTCGTGGAGTAACCTGCGGAGCGCATTCGTCACACTTGAACGGAACTACGTCTCATCCCGTTGATTAATTATAACTCCTCTTTACTCTTCATGACTTGTTATCCAATTGTGCAATAGGTAGTTTCGATGCGTTATAAATTTTAATTACTTTTTGATTAGATCTGGAACCGGACTGTTTGCACCATCGCAACTTCATTTGCATGTGTTGTGTAGTCACTTGCATTGTATCTTGAGTTAGGGCTCTGGTCGTCTGCCAACTGTAGACTCGTGCTGCATAAGTTGGTATCAAAGCGAGGTTTTGTTAGCGCCGCATCATATATACGCAGTAGTGGAGTCTATAGGTAGTATCTCATGACATATTTTTATGATGATCATCCGAATTCTCATTCCGCTCATTCTAAATATCGTGTCGGCCCTTCGCCACGATTTGCTAGAGACGATCGCTATGATTCCAGCATTTCATGTTATCGTCACTAGACAACGCCACCACTTGATGTTGGTAGAGTTGAGGATCTTCATAGAGCCCCTACGGAGATATCATCGTACTATTTTGATGATCACTCTCGCTCGTTGCCACGTGCTCGCAGGGATCACATTCACGCTCTGAAACACCGCGAGTCTATTAGGGACGAGCATTTTGATGACTATCCGGATCCCTATAGAGGTTACCACTATGTGAGTAGCTTCACGCATTTGGATCCCCCCATTGTTCCACCAGTAGAGACACATGAAGCCGAATTTTAGCGATTGGTTCTTGAATAATTTGATCGCGTACATGCTCAAATGGATTGCTTGAAATCTGCATTCGGGGAAACTTATAGGGCGACACATCAGGATTTAGGTCAAACCATCAGAGCGTGTCGTACTCTTATAGACACGAGTTATTCACCTTTTGATTTTGGTACTCCTCTTGATGAGCCTCCATGCCCACGCGATTTAGAGGCAGAGTCTGGCCCTGATCTTTTGTTACAGTTAGAGGGCGCCGTTAGCAGGTCTAGCGAGTGTGGTCTTGCGAGTGAGGCCGAGCGATCCAGTGTTACAATGATGATCTATCCATCTTCTATATCTTATGCTGGCCTTGTTACCTCCTTGGTTACAGACCCCTATCTTGACACCTTGCTGGCTAACCCCCACTAGAGTCATGTCGTGACAGTGAGCCTCGGGCCTAGTGTCGATAGCTTGGTGGTTCTCCCCTGCTTTTGGGAACACTACCCTTGGTAGTGGTACCCACTTGGAGGATCAATATTCTATTGTTGGGTCCTTTAATGATCCCCCGCACAAGCCTCCGGATGACCCCCCTGTGAGATTGACGTCCCGATGTGCGAGTCATCCGTCAGCGTTGTCTTATTGACATCTCTCCAATTCTCTTCCCTTATTTTGCTTTGGATAGAGGATCTTGAGCGTAACAATGAGTATGTAGGGCATTTCCTAAGCATACTTCAGCGCCCTCCCACTGTACTGAGAATTGAGTGTATGACTCACCCCACCCGTGATGAGTTCTTAGACATACCGCCTGCTGACCCACCAAATGAGTTCTCTCCTATCAACGACACTTGTCTCACTCGAGTGTCACATCCTAGTATTGATGTCTCTGCCGCTCACTCAGGTGACCGTCGCCTTCGCGATGAATTTTCTTACATACCTCCTGGTGAGCCGCCTGATGCGTCACGTTCCTTGAGAGATATTAGGGACCATTTGAGTTCGTATTGGAGTGTTGGCATCTCACACGATCATTCTGACGGTCATCACACACTCACTGAGTTTTGCTACTCTCCTCCCGACGAACCCCTCGATAAACCACCTCTTTCAAGGAACCTTCGCCACATAAAGCGTGTTGAATGTCAGTGTGCCGTGCCTGTCGTGTTTCTCACGTGTCATTCGTGCGCGCATGTCATCTTTTTGGTTCATCATCTGCATAAGTCTGTCGAGTTGTTCGTTCAGCTCATACATGCACTTCATGTCATCATTTGGGTTCATCATTCGCATCATTAGTCTGTTGAGTCGTCTGTTTATCATATACACGCACTACATGAGCCAGTCCAGAGAAAGATCGCAGCTAGTAATAAAATTTATAAAGCTTAGGTTGATCTGCATAGGAGGGAACATGTTTTTGACGATGGAGAACAAGTTGTGATCCTCCTTGGACCTGAGAGGCTCCCACAGGGGCAACGAAGAAGTTAAGTGCACGGCGAATGAGCTCCTATACAGTCACTCCACGGATTGATGCAAACGCTTATGATGTTGATATTCCACTAGTAATGGGAATTCACCGGGTGTTCAATGTGGAGTGTTTAACGCCTTACTACGAGAAGCAAGTGTATGTGGACCCATTGTTTCCAGCCACCCCTGAGCCACAACTTACTCCACCCCTCCCAAGCACTTCTCCTCCTACCATGCCCAGGCAGTCGCAGACGGTTGAGAACCGCTCGGAGGACCACACCACCCCGCCGACAGTTCCACCAACACCACTTTCAGACGGAGATACATTGCTTTGACTGTCGCCTACACCTACCGGAGATGCACTATAGATCATCGGTCATGACTTCACTATGATGGGCGGTCGGATGGTTTTGCGATACTTGGTTCATTGGCTCGCCCGCCTGGTTTCTGACGATACTTGAATTTCTGCTGAGGAGCTCGAGAGACTCGCCCCGGACTTACGCCGAGAGTACGACTGTCTTCTCTCACCAAAGATGAGTGCTTTCAAGTCGGGGGGAGTTGACGGCGATTGACGACCCACACATGTCTATTCCCGCAGAAGTAGATGATCAACGACCCATTTTGGTGATCCGAGTCCGCGGATGTGTCCGGTTGGTCGTTCCTTGTCTGTTTGTTATATTAGTTTATTTATTTCGTATTATATTTATCCCCCAATCCGCGCGAATGTTATTAGCCGTTCCATCGGGGTGCCCTATCTTTTATTTCCCTCTCACCTTATATATATTCATATTTGTGGCTGAATTAGGGATCAGAGTTGCTTTTCTAGCAACCGACCTGTCCGGATTGTGGATTCCAGCGGCTCTTCAACTGCGACTACCTGCGACCTCTCTCCCCCCCCTTCCGGTAAGCCCCTCCAGCCCGCCAACCCTTCCCCTCCCTTCCTTGGATTCCGGCGACCACCCACGTCCCAACCCATCCCTCCTCCGACAGCCCACTCCCCCCATCCAGCTCTGCCCCCTCTCTTCTTTGCGATTCGGCCACCCCCCAGCCCACTTCTCAGCCTCCGCCGCCAAACCCTCCATCCTCCCACGCTGGAAAGACCTCTGCACCGCTTCCTCAACTCGCCACCTCCTCTAATACCCTGTTCCCTGCCCAGTAGTCACCTTTTGGCCACCCCACTCCAATCTCCCATACCCCCAGCCCCGACCTCTGTCGTGCAACTCTCCCGCTCCCCTCCTCCGTCCCGATTTCCCCCACCCAATCAGCCAAACCGCACCCCCTTCCAACACTTCTGCCCGCAATTTCCTCCCCCTCCCTAACCTAAGACTGCAGATCTACAACAAAGCCAAAAGCAACCCACTTGGGGAACCCAACCCCGAGCCAGGAACGACGACTCCTCCGTCGAATCCCCATTCCTAATCTCGCCGCCGCATGCACAAGTAAATCTAAGCATGGTTGTTTTATCTCTTTCCATTGTTTGCTTTGGTAACGACTCTTGCTTTGGGTATTACTTTTCATAAGTATTTGTTATTTTTATTTGTGGTGTTACTTGCGGACCGCATTCGGCGCACTTGAATGGAACTGTGCCTCATCTCGTTGGTTAATTATAACTGCTCTTTACTCTTCATAGCTTGTTATCCTATTGTGCAATTGGTAGTTTAGATGCGTTATAAATTTTAATTATTTGTTGATTGGATCTGGAATCAGTCTGTTTGCACCATCGCAACTTCATTTGCATGTGTTGTGTAGTCATTTGCATTGTATCTTGAGTTAGGGCTCCGGCCGTCCGCCAGACTCGTGCTGCATCACAATGCCTCGCTTATTCCCTTCCTCTTTTGTTGGATTGTGAGTTGATAAGTCTCCAGTGTTATTGCTAATTGTGCTATGTCAACAAAGTTAGAATATGCCTCCATGATAAGGACTTAGCGGAGAGTCCTAGAGTCCTCTAAAGAAGCAATTTGTTCAGTCGTGATCACTGAGAGTGTAGTTTCCAACAAAATGAGCAAGATGTCAGAACTCCTTTTGATACTGTTGTACAATGCGGTCCCCTTATCCGAGTGGAGGAAACACTCTTGAAGTTCAACCCGATCAGTATAGGGTATGATGTGGTCCAGGAAGCTATCTGAAAACTCATCCCAGTTGATTTCACTAGTGGGACATCTCATTAATGTATTCTGGGTGGCAGGTTCTCCATCAGCGTGAGGGTTAAGGTTACCACCATGTCTATGGGACATCCCATCCCATTCAGGAGTTTTTCAATTATATCTATTCATTTTTCAGTATGCATGGATGATTCCGTGCCCTTGGAGGAGGAGCTAATCCTCAAAAGATGCTTAAACAATCTATACATGGGCTCATAGTCTGACACTGCTGCTAGGTCAAGGAGGCTCGAATGTATCCAATAGAGAGGATAATATCTTCCCCAACCTAGTCTGATTGAATGGGGCACCATTATAAGCAGGAGGGGATCTGGGCACCCCTACATCTATGGGAAGGGGGATCTGGTTCCTTGGACCCGTTTGGTGGCCAAAATCTTCCGGAACCTGATTTGGAAAAGTGAACATGTGCTAGAAGAAGCTGAAACTGCTCCATGTAATTGTCCACAGAGCTTGTCTTGCGTAGAGTTGTGAGGGAACTAAGGGGATTATTGTGGATGAGGTCGACCGAAGTGCAGGTTGCAGAGTCGCTTGAAGTCGTCCCATGTCAGATTCGGCTGATCAGTGAGGAGACGAGTGACCCAAAGTAAAATCGAGTCGAGAAGATGTAAGGAGGCCATAAGAAGTCATTCAACCGCCAGAGTTTGTTGGTGGCCGAAGAATTGCTCTCACCCGATAAGCTAGCTCATGGGATCAGTTTTACATTGTAGGTGGAGATTTCTAGTAGGGTATAGCGCGATAAAATATCAGCGTTAGGGCGTAAAAGGGTCGGGGGAGGTGGCTCGGGGAGGATGAGCGGCGGAAGAGGGACTTGAATGCTACTTGCGTGATTCGTCGGTGGTGTGGTAACAACAGGCGGTGCGGTTATGAGTTCATTAAGCTTCGTGGTGAGGGTTGTCATGTCGTCCTGATGACGTGCTTCTACTTCTTGAAGACATGCATCCATGACAGATATAACTGACTGGAGCCGGTTCATGGCCTCCAAGAAATTGTGGGAGTCTTCCATATGATGATCGGAGCAAGAGAGAGTAGGTGACAAGGCAGTTTGATTGCGCTGAGATAGATGATTGTGAATGACCATGAGAGCCGCACCGTCTTCCAATGATGACAAAAACAAGTACTCCAATCTTACTACGCGGGAAGCAACAAAGGGATAAGGTAATTTCCTGTTGTCGACACTAAAGTGCCTGTTTGCTGCTCTGGACTGATAGAGTGGGTTTAATAAGGACTGTTGGGGCAAAACATGCATGGAGAAGGTCAAACCGAATCACTCTTTACGCGAGCGAGAATAAAAACCAATGGTGATGGCGCGGGGCTCAAAACCGCAGACGCTCGTGGCGGTGTGGAGTTCGATGACCTGAAGGCTTGTATTGGTGAAAACGCAAACCACGCTACCGGATGGACTTTGAGTGCAGATGAAACGATCTCGGCGGCTGGATGCGATGGAGCAGAGCAGGAGTCGATCTGAGAGTAAAAGTACAATCTCTGCTGGATGTGGAGCAGGGTGCAGTCGCTGCTGTTGGCGTCATAAGAGAAGCGGTTGCAAGGTTCCGTTGTCGATTTGAGTAGAACAACGACATGCACATCGTGTTGTCAGAAAGGGAAACAGTGTCTGATGGTGACAATAATGTGGAAGAGTACCAAGAGCTCTGATACCAAAGTTGTTATGGGACTACTCAGAGTGGTGACCAGAGTAGTGGTTGGAGGTGGAGACAATGGTGGTGGATACAACGGAGTCTTAACCGCGACTGCCTAAGCGAGGTTACTCGTTAGAGGAGAGGGCCACTAATGATCTCACACAATAGATAAGAAACATAACTTCTTCTTACTTACCCATACAACCTAACATATGTTTTTATATAGGCTTACAACATATTAAAAGACCAACAACAATATTGACACCTATTACTAGGTCAGGTGCTTGATGCCCCTACATAATGATAACACATATATGACATATATATAATAGAGATAATCATAATCAACTAGATAAACGGTGCACATCGCATAACACGATCCAACACACTCAACCAACTTTCACATGCTATACACTCCTTTCGACAATTATTGTGTGGCATCGATCCTTGTTCCCATCTACTAGGCCCCTCACTCCATCAACTCCTGTTGTCTTAGGCTTTGTTTGGCACGGTGATGGCGGGCGTAAACGCATGGGTTAAACCGTCATTCGTTAAGGATTATCTAACAAACATCATCTGTTTGAACATAAAAGTGGATGAAATTTCTTAGGTGCGCGTTAACAAATGACAATTTAACCCTCATGTTCATGACCGCCACCACGTTGCCAAACGGAGCCTTAATTCAGCAGGCTCTCCCCAGTCACTGATCCCTTATATCCTAATATTCAATGAGCCGTTCTCAACCAACAATTATGTACTACATCCCCTACTATCTAGTCTCATCACTCCCTCCCTGCACAAGCGACGAGCAACTTGCAGCAATCACCTTTGACACTTGTACAACCCCATATCCGGTGAGTGGGGTCGACAAGAGTCAGTCCAAGTCCCAGGCGAGTCGAGAGAGGGGCGTGAGCCCGACAGCCTCGTCGACTCGCCCAGGCAGGGCGGAATGGAGGTTGGGCGAGTGGAGCAGGTCGGTCCTGCACTCGCCCACGACCATAAAGAGGTAGCGAGTGCCAGCTCCATCGAGCACTTGCCGCCCCAGGCGAGTGAGGATTCTTAAGGCCACTCGCCCAGTGACCTGTGTTGTATTTTTAACATTCCACCCCCGCTGGCCTGCCCATAATCTTTTAAAATAGCGGAGTTACGTTGTTGGCAGACCAACTTGGACTGCACATACCTGTTCAAAACAGCGGAGGTGAGCTATTGACAGACCAATTTCTAAAAACTATAAATAGACCCAAGCAGGTACCTCAGAAAAGAAGCTTCCAAACATTCCAACTCGCTTATTCTCTGATCTTCTAGTGCTTTCTGAGGTGCCCTTAACTCAGCACAGGCTAAGGAGGGGAAACGCTCTAAAATCTTCCGGGTGTGTGGTGGGACCTCCGTGCTGGAGCCTTGGGTCGGTTCTGGTTTTAAGTCTTTGGTCGTGCAAGCTCGCTAGGGAGAAGTAAGTGTGCGATCACCTCTTCCCCAAGGGTTCGAACTCCACAAGAAGCCGGTTTTCGGTTTCAACATTTTGGTGCGGTGAGCGTGAAGATGGATCAGCAGCGAAAATCTTTAGTGAGCTCGATGACTGGAGGAGAAGGACAAGGTTCGGGCAGGGCCGACTCGCCACCCCCTCCCCCTCTCGCCACACTCGGGTTGTTCGAGGATTTCCATCAGGAGGTGCTTTGCCTCGTCAAGTTCGCACTAGGCACGCACGCCGAGTGCTCGATGCCAGCGATCCCAGTTGTCGCGGCCCCAGCCCTGGGCAAGAACGCCCCCGATAGGCGACCTGGGAAGGAGGTAGTAGAAGAGGGGAGGGAGAGAGATCTGTCGGGGCGAGTTCTATTCCCCGGCTCGACAAGTTGAGGCCGGATCGGCGAGATAGATGTGCGAGATCCCTCGGCTCGCCCAGCAGGGGGAGGCAGCCCCTTCAGCGAGTTGGTTTCATCCGCCCCAGTTCCAAAGGGGTTTCAAGAGCCGGAGATGTCCTACTACACTGGGAAGGACGATCCGGTTCAACACATCCAGTGGTTTGAGGATGTGGTTTCGATCCGACAGATGTCAGATGCGTTCAAGTGCAGACTCTTCTCCATCACCCTCAAGGAAAAGACAAGAGACTGGTTCCACCAGCTGCCGACCAGTTCCATCTACTGTTTCGAGGACCTATGCCGGGGGTTCATGCTGAGGTTCACCACTTACAAGAAGAGAAAGAAAGAGTCCGAGTCTCTGTTCCACATCAAGCAGAGGGTGAACGAGACTCTGGGGAGTTATGTGGACCGGTTCCAGGAGGAGGTCCTCCAGGTACAGGAGATGCTAGGGCACACCCGGATGATGACCTTCACCTTGGGGCTGCAGCAGGGCTTCTTCAGGATGGAGCTGAAGAGGGTGCCCCCTCTCTCCTATGAGGAGCTGATGGAGAGGGCAGCCAGGGAGTTCGACTGGGAGGCGTCGAACCCGGACTTTGTCTGGAAGCTTTCCAGGTGGGCCACAGAGGAGGAGCCGAGAGGTGGCAAGGGCTAAGAGGTGCGGAGGCCCGTGCCTAGGCAGAGGGAGCAGCAGCGGCAGCCGAGGTGGGGGCGCCAGGAGCTGAACAATCGGCTTGGCTGGAGGCAGCCGGAGTGGCAGGACCAGGGCCATCGAAGAGGTTTCCGTGGAGTAGGCAATCGCCAGGGGGGCCAGGGTCAGTTCAACCCTCCAGGATGGAGGCATGGTCAGTGGCCTCCTCTCCCTGATCAACATCAGACCATGGCGATAGCCCAGAGGAGGAGGAGGGGCCAACAAAGGAGAAGGCGGGAAGTCAGTGTGGAGTTGCCCTATTGCGACTTCCACCAGGAAGAGGGCCATGCCACAACCACGTGCCCGAAGTTCCTCGAGATGAGGGGGAACAGGGAGCAGCAACAACAACCCCGCCAGGAGGTGCGGATTGAGGAAGTCTTGCCCAGGGTAGTGGAGGACAGGTGTGAGGACCGGGCTAATTTCGGAGCCCGAGGTGGGATCAGGGTAATCCACAGGGTGGTGGGGGTCGAGGCCGCTCGGAAGGCGAGCCTTCACACCATGTACCGTCGGATCGTTGGCTCCACGTCCCAAACCCCACCCCGGATGAGAAGATCATCTTCTCAAGGAAAGATATGCCGGATCATGATGATCCTTTCTGCGACGCGTTGGTCATCCAAACCTCGGTCGAGAATTTCACTGTCTCCCGGATTCTCATCGACAACGGGAGCTCGGTCAACGTCATCTTCAAAAAGACGTTTGACGCTATGAAGGTGGAGGCCCGGAGGGTGTTGGCCTCAGATGGACCTCTGTTTGGGTTCTCGGGAGAGAGGAAGGAGGTGGAAGGAATGAGACTCCATGTCGTCCTGGGGGCAGTCCAGGAACTGCAGATTCGTCATCGTGGACGCCCCTAGTATTTACAATGCCATTTTCAGACGGCCCCTCATCAGCGCCTTCCGCTGCGTACCATCCTTCCATCAGTGCTTGAAGTTCAGTGCCGTGGGAATCTAGGTCAGGGTCCGAGGAGATCCTAAAGTGGTAAGGGAGTGTTATGTCACTGTGGTGAACTCCATCTCTTGGCAGGGTGGGGCCAAAGATATGGAGAGGAGGATGAAAGAGCTGTCCAGACAGAGGGTCGGAGTAGAGGCAGAGAGGATGGAAGTGGAGGAGATCCGCACCCAGGAAGAGGTGTCGAAAGGAGTTCTGGAGGAGCCGGTCGACGTAATGGCCGTGGAGGATGCTGAGGAGGAGGAGGTTCCAGTCCCAGGTGGGGGGGGGGGATACCAGCGAGTGGGAGGAGCAGTCCCGGCTGGAGGCTGTGAAAGAGGTGATAGAGATGGTGGTTCTCACCCGTGAGAGCCGGGTGGAGAAGGTGCACATCAGCGGAGGGATGAGCCCGGAGGACCAGGGGAGGATGCTGGAGTGTATCCAGAAGAACGTCGACATCTTTGCATGGTGCACGACCGACATGCCAGGGATTGATGCGGATGTTGCCTGCCACCGTCTCAACCAGGATCCAGAGACCCGCCCCATTCAGCAAAAGAAGAGGTCCATCACGGACAAGCTAGCCGAGCCCATCAGAGAGGTGGTGGTCAAGCTCCTCAAGGCTGGGTTCGTGTCCGAAATCCAATACCCGGGCTGGATCTCCAACGTTGTAATGGTAAAAAAGGAGATGGCCGGTAGAGGATGTACGTTGATTTTTATTTGTTAAATAAATCATGTCCTAAAGATTGTTACTCCTTGCCTCGGATCAGCGCACTGGTTGACTCAGCTATACAACCTCGGGCTCGCGAGAGGCCCTCAGGGTGCGAACAACAGAGGCTGACGAGAGGTCCTGGATAGGCGAGCTGGACCACGTGGTCCACTCGCAGGAAGCGGGACCATGTGGTCCACTCGTAGGAGGCGGGACGGGTGGTCTCTGCAGTGGGAGAGACCCCCTTTTGGGACGCGAGTAGGCCCTTAACGGCGAGAGGGCCCTATAGCGAAGGATGCCTGCGAGACGGCCAGGAGGGCTCGTCTCGCCGCTGGGTGCTTCCCTACTCGCCATATAGAAAGAAGACCGTTTTTACATTTCTATACCCATGGGGGATTTTACTCTTCTATCCCGGGTAATTTTACCCTTTTGCCCTTGGTGGTCTGCATATAACTCTTCAGAACAGCGGAGTTTGGCTGTTGGCAGACCCAATCAGGGGTATTTTGGTAATTTAAGGCCGGTTCAGTTTTGTTATTGGCAGTTCAAACTCAAAAAACTATAAATAGACCCATAGGAGTTCTTCAGAAGCACTTTTTTCCCGGGGGATTTGAAGAGTTTTTCTGTGCTTTCTGAG
This sequence comes from Platanthera guangdongensis, assembly GCA_039583875.1. Lineage (NCBI taxonomy): Eukaryota > Viridiplantae > Streptophyta > Magnoliopsida > Asparagales > Orchidaceae > Platanthera > Platanthera guangdongensis. The sequence goes on along the minus strand of CM077152.1, from coordinate 2,482,379 downwards.
GAGCTCCAAGCCCAACTTTTGGCTTTGGAGGGGAAGCTCTCAGAGATCTTCCGGGTAAGTGGTGGGACCTCCCTGCTGAGGCTTTGGGTCAGTTTCTAGTCGTTCACAACCAGTCGGAGGTCAGAGCTTGAGACGAGTAGGTGTTGGCTACGCCCCTATTTTCGAACTTTCGTTGAAGTCAAATTTTGGCTTCAACATCAGCCGTCGGTTTTTCTGTGATGAGTTTTTTGGATGCATTTTCAGGTTATCATCAAATTAGGATGCACCCACCCGACATTAAAGATGTCTCCTTCATCACCGAGAATGAGTGCTACCGCTACAGGATGATGCCCTTTGAGCTAAAGAACGCAGGGGCGACGTATCAAAAAAAGATGGACCGAATCTTCCGAGAGCAAAAAGGGAGGAATCTGGAGGTGTACGTGGATGATCTTATGATCAAGAGCCGGGAGGTGAATTCTCATCTCTGAGATCTCGAGGAGTCCTTAGGCACCATGCGGAAGTATAGGATGAGCCTGAACCCCTTGAAGTGCGTCTTCGGGGCAAGCAGGGGTAAGTTCCTAGGCCATCTCCTCACTCCTGCAGGTGTAGAGCCTAATCCTGACAAAGTCAAGGCGATCATGGAGTTGAGATCGCCACAAAATGCCAAAGATGTTCAGCGGCTGACAGGAAAGTTGGCAGGACTTGGCAGGTTCCTCTCTCGGGCAGGAGAGAAGTGCTCTTCCTTCTTCAAGGCGCTGAGAGGGGGACAGAAGTTCGAGTGGTCCCGGGAATGCGAGGAGGCGTTCCAAGCCTTGAAGAGGCAGTTGACCCGGGCTCCACTCCTCCAAGGGCCTAAGGAAGGGGAAGATATTTCCCTGTACCTTGGGGTCGGGATCGAGGCGGTAAGCTCCGTCCTGGTCCGGGAAGAAGGGAAGAAACAGTTGCCACAAGTGCCTTCGCTCTGGTCATCTCAGCCCGGAGGTTCCGACCCTATTTCCAGGCACACTGCATCCGGGTGGTGACTGACCATCCCCTCTGCAAAATCTTTGCGGGGGTAGAGCATTCGTGGAGGTTGGCGAAGTGGTCGGTGGAACTGAGTGAGTTCGACATATCCTTTGTTCCCCTCCTCTCGATTAAGGCTCAGGAGATGACCGACTTTCTTGCTAATTACGTGGTCGAGGTGGCGGAGGTGGAACTCACTCTCCCAGTTCCTTGGAAGGTGATTGTGGATGGCGCCTCGGGGAGGCATTCCTTGGGGGTATGGGTGATCTTGGAGAGCCCATAGGGAACAAGGATCGAGCAGACAGTGGTCGTGCACTTTCCCATCACTAACAATCAGGCCGAGTACGGAGCAGTAATAACAGGGTTGCGCCTGGCCAGGGAGCTGGGGGTGCATGATGTGGAGGTCCTCACGGACTCCGTGGTGGTGGCCTCCCAGATCAATGAGGAGTTTGAGGAAAGGGAGCTTACTCTCCAACTATATTTGATAGAGGTGAAAGGGGTCATCGACATGTTCCAGACTTTCTCCATCCGGCATGTGCCGCGGGAGGAATACGAGCAGGTCGACCAATTGGCCAAACATGGGCCCCAGGTGGGGGGAACCGTCACCGACTTGTTTCGCCCATCCATCGAGGAGGGAGAGCTGATGGAGGTGGACCAACACCCATCGTGGATGGATCCTTTTGTAACTTTCCTATCCACAGGTGAGTTCCCGGAGGGGATGAATAAGAAGCGATTCAAGCATAAGTCGGCATACAACCTCATGCGCGACGAGAAGTTATATCGGAAGACCCTCTCAGGATTGTTGGCACGTTGCGTGGCCGAGAGGGAAGTCCAGAGGATCTTGGAAGAAGTCCATTCCGGTGAGTGCGAGAGTCACTCGGGGAGCAAGACCTTGGAGGGAAGGATAGTCATGCAAGAGTACTTCTGGCCGACCCTGTGCCAGGATGTCGCTGAATTCACAAAGAAGTGCCACAAGTGCCAGTTGTTCGCCCCTCTCCATCTACCACCGGCTCAGCGGCTTAGAAGCATCACGACACCCTGACCCTTCGCCATCTGGGGAGTGGACCAGGTAGGACCCTTCCCTCAGGCCAGTGGGCAAAAGAGGTTCTTGCTGGTCATGATAGATTATTTTTCTAAGTGGTTGGAGGTAAGGGCGTTGGCCAAAGTGACCTCCCAGATAATCAGGAACTTTGTATGGGGAAAGATCATCTGCCGGCATGGACTACCCCAGATCATTCTCACGGACAATGGACCACAGTTTGTCAAGCGCCGAGTTTATCAGTTTCTGCGGGCAACTTGGGATTCATCTCAGGTTCGCGTCGGTCCATCATCCTAGGAGCAACGGGCAGGTGAAGGCGGCGAACAAGATCATCGCGAACCTCCTAAAGAAGAAGGTGAAGAACTTGAAAGGGAGCTGGGTAGAACAACTTCCTTCGGTCCTCTGGGCCCTGAGGACCACCCCAGACACAGCCACAAGGGAGACCCCTTCCAAACTCTCTCATGGCTGCGAAGCAGTACTCCTCATAGAATTCGAGGTCCGGACAGCTCGGGTGGTTGAGGCAAAAGAAGGTGGAGGAGAGTGACGGGTCGAGAATGAGGACGAGCTTCGGCTCTCCCTTGATATGGTGGAGGAGCTGCACGACTTGTCAGCTATCCGACAAGAAGATATCAAACGGCGAATGACAAAGTATTTTGACAAGCATGTTAAAATCAAGCAATTTGCAAAAGGGGACTTGGTCTTGAAGAAGGTCGACGCGGCCGGGAGGTCGGTATCTGTCGGCAAGCTGAATCCCTACTAGGAAGGTCCCTATGTAATCCGAGAGGCCTTGAAGTCCGGAGGATATCACCTCCAAGATGTAGAGGGGGAACCACTCAGTCATACCTGGAGCGGCGATGACCTAAAGCGATTCTACACATGAAAGTAATGAGATAGCTTTTTTCACGTTCTTATTATTTGCTGATGATTAATTTGCTTGGCAGGAACTAAGTTATCAAGGCGCGCGCCTGAGGCGCCGGGCGCACAACACATCGCCTGAACACGGGCGAGGCGGTCGAAGTGGCTCGGGCGCGACCCAGGCGCACCTAGGCGTGCGCCTTGCGGGCGTTTCGGGCGCGGGTTAGGCGCGCCTAGGCGTTCTCCGATTTAGGCGCAACCGGTTTAGGGTTTTTTTTCCGGCCTGGACTATAAGAAGGGCTTAAATCGATTCACATCACGATGACGAATTTGTTTAGGGTTGAAAGCTCGCCGCTCTTGTTCTTCGTTCGCCGCTCCTGTGCTTCGTTCGCCGCTCCTCTGCTTCGTTCGCCGCTCCTGTTCTTCGTGTTCACCGCTCTTCTGCTTCGCTCACCGCTCCTCTGCTTCGCTCGCCGCTCGTGTGCCTTCGCTCGCCGCTCGTGTGCCTTCGCTCGCCGCTCGTGTGCTTCCTTCGCCGCTCCTTTGATTCGTTCGCCGCTCCTCTCCCGCTCGCCGACCGACACTAAATATTTTGGTAACTTCTTCTCCTTCTTCAACAATCCGTATAGATGATGTCGTGGATGAAGAAGAAGCTGAGTTCAATGAAGAAGAAGATTTTAGTTAAGAAGATGAAATCTTAATTGATTCAGACGATTATTAATTAATATTTAATGATGATGAGATCACGAGACCGAGGAAAAATTGAAAAGGGGAGCACATCTAAGAAGAAGGCACCTACTCCAACAATGCGTACATATGATGTCGAGGATGAAGAAAAAGCTGAGTTCAATGAAGAAGAAGATTTTAGTTAAGAAGATGAAACCTTAATGGATTCAGACGATGAGTAATTAATACTTAATGATGATGAGATCACGAGACCGAGGAAAAATTGAAAAACTATGTGATGACGTGATGTTATGTTATTTTCTTGCACATTAGTTTAGAGTTTATGATTGCTGACTTGATAGCTTAAGTTTGTTTTTGGTGCGAAAAATTGTAATGTTGATTTGGTAGATTATGATTGCTGACTTGGTTGATTTATTTATATTGTTATTTTTATTATGTTGCCTTCAAAAACTGATCTCATTTTATTGTGCTTGAATGTTCGATTCTAATACGTCCTTTGTGTTTTATGGAGGGATTTGGTCATTCATCAGCTGAGTGGAAGTTATGCTATATTGTTAATTCAAGAGAGGTTGATCATTGATATTCAAAAAGTACAAAGATTTTTACCCTAAATTTTCTTATTTCCGTTTAATTCTTTATATTACATGTCTTAGTATTAGTAATTAGAATGAACAACTGAATGAAAAGAACCTATCAACCTAAAAGTTTCTTTCTAATAGTATTAGTAAATTAGAATGAGCAACTGACTTGCGTAAATAAAATTTAATAGAGTATAATTAGATGGATTTAATCAACTTGAAAACTATACAAAATGAGAACTGAGCTAGTTGTGTTTGTTTGCTTCCACATGTCCCTATAAATAAGTCATAAGATGGGCGTTTTCCTTGTGCGTGCTTTCTCAACAAACCAAAATTCAAAAAGGCTCTTATACTAACTTAATAGAAGAGAAGTAACCCAATTTCAGCGAATTGGCCGCCCAATTCGCTCAATTTCAGCGAATTGGACACCCAATTCATTGGCCGCCCAATTCGCTCAGTTTCAGCGAATTGGCCGCCCAATTCGCTCAGTTTCAGCGAATTGGCCGCCCAATTCGCTCAGTTTCAGCGAATTGGCCGCCCAATTCGCTCAGTTTCAGCGAATTGGCCGCCCAATTCGCTCAGTTTCAGCGAATTGGCCGCCCAATTCGCTCAGTTTCAGCGAATTGGCCGCCCAATTCGCTCAGTTTCAGCGAATTGGCCGCCCAATTCGCTCAGTTTCAGCGAATTGGCCGCCCAATTCGCTCAGTTTCAGCGAATTGGCCGCCCAATTCGCTCAGTTTCAGCGAATTGGCCGCCCAATTCGCTGAGTTTCAGCGAATTGGCCGCCCAATTCGCTCAGTTTCAGCGAATTGGCCGCCCAATTCGCTCAATTTCAGCGAATTGGCCACCCAATTCGCTCAATTTCCTTTTTTTCACCATTTTTGCCCCTCGCATGCCTCAGGCGCGTGCCTGCGCCTTGCGCATAGGCTCCAGAGCCCCTTTGCGCCTCGGTGCGCCTTGCGCCTTTAATAACCAAGGGCAGGAACAACATGAGACTTGGTTGAATAAAACAGTCCGGTTGATGCTCAACACCCGCCGTCAGGCTCTCACCTAGTTGATTTGGCCGGTGGTAGCGCCCGACGGTTGGCCAAGGGAAAGTCTGGTTGATGCTCAACGCCCGCCGTCAGGCTCTCACCTATCTGATTGGGCCAGCTGTACCGCCCGGTTGTTGGCCAAGAGAATGTCCGGTTGATGCTCAACACCCGCCGTCAGGCTCTTACCTAGCTGATTGGGCCGGTGGTAGCGCTCGGTGGTTGGCCAAGGAAAAGTCCGGTTGATGCTCAACACCCGCCGCCATGCTCTCACCTAGCTGATTGGGCCGGTGGTAGCGCCCGGTGGTTGGCCAAAGGAAAGTCCGGTTGATGCTCAACACCTGTCGTCAGGCTCTTACCTAGCTGATTGGGCCGGTGGTAGTGCCCGGTGGTTGTCCAAGGGAAAGTCTGGTTGATGCTCAACACCCGTCGTCAGGATCTCACCTAGCTGATTGGGTCGGTGGTAGCGCCCGATGGTTGCTCTGGAGCTAAGTCCTGAGCTGCTCTCGCTGTCAGGCTTTCACCTAGCTGGCAGGGCAGGGGTCCTCGGTGGACGTTATTCTTGCTCTGGAGCTAAGTCCAGAGCTGCTCCCGCTGTCAGGCTTTCACCTAGCTGGCAGGGCAGGGGTCCTCGGTGGACGTTGTTCTTGCTCTGGAGCTAAGTCTCGAGCTGCTCCCGCTGTCAGGTTTTCACCTAGCTGACAAGGCAGGGGTCCTCGGTGGATTTTGTTGCTCCAGAACCAAGTTTTGGGCTGCTCTTGCTAATCAACACAAGACATCTGAAGTTGAACTTGGGTGAGAGGCCAGGGGGAAAGGTCGCGAGGGAAACTAGGGCTTAGACCCAACAATCCCCAAGCAAGACCAGAAAGTGGCGATCCGAGATCTCGACATCTACTAAAGAAGGGTGAGCCGAGGCGGTTCTCGCCAACCACACTCCACCCCAACGAGATTTTACTTGGGAAATTTTAGGCCTAGAACAAATCTCCGAAGGGAAGAAACCTCGCAGGCGAGCGGGGTGGTCGCGGGCCCAGCACGACGAGTGGTCTACCTTCTACTACCTAAGGCTGGCGAGATCTCGGGGTCACAACGCGGGTATGCCCTAAACTAGCAGCGAGTCTACCCTAGCGAAGTCACTCGGTGAGGGGGAGACACGCACGCGAGTGCAACACAGAAAATAAATAAGAATACATAAAATTGGCTAAGTATTTTCTTTCATTAATATATTTCATTATACAAAAAGGGGCTCGCTTCGGCGAGGTTACAAAATGAGGGAGGGGGATCATTACAAAAAGAAAGAAAAAGAAGAACACGCGAGCTAGCTCTCGCCCTCCCCTCCAGAGTGGTCATCGTCAAAGCCTGGGACATCCTTGAACAGCGAGCCGAAGTTGTCCTTCTCGCTGGGGGGTGGGGGGGGGGGTGGGGGAAGCGGGCGGGAATAGCTCTGGCACCAGGTCCCTTGCGGTCAGCTCCTCGCAACCCGTCGTCAACACCTGCATGTCCCGCATAACCTGTAGGGTGTAGTCGGCGGTGTTGATAGAATTGGCCCGCAGCTTCTCGGTAACCTCCGCCTCGTTGAACAGCTTCGGCCTCTTGGTTGGAGCACCTGGCTCGCCAGCAGAAGGAGGAAGATGTCCATCAGCCGATTCAACTCGCCCTGGAGCGCCTTGTTTTGCTCCTCCAGCGTCTGGTTCTTCTCTTCCAGCTCGTCAGTGCGAGCACGCATGCGGTCTGCGGTCTCGGCATCCTGCATGACCAGAAGGGTAAGAGAAAGTCGTGAATATGCTAAGTAAAATGGAGGAGGAATTAGCCCACACTTACCACCCCGCCGGTACTCTTGTCGATGATGTCCTCGGCAATTCCGAGCCGCCTCGCCAGGTTGGCGGCGTCATCCTTGGCGACATCCCGCTCCTCCTCAACCTTCGCTAGGTTGTGACTGAGGTGGAAGCCACGACGAACCGACATATGCGCGAGCTCCATCGCACGCATCTGGGCTCGCGAGCACTCATGTGCGAGCCGCTGGAGGCTCATGTCGTTGTAGGTTGCGGCGTCCGCGCGACCATATTGCCCAAACCCCAGGGCATAGGCGTACCCGCTGGGAGGGTGGCGCTCTGACCAGGAGGGGAGGAGGGCCGAGATGGAGACTCAGTGAGCCTGCTCATCCCATTGGACCATGGGCTCGCCAAGTTGATCCTTCGCTTTCCCGGTGAGACCAAAATTCCTGTGATCTCTCGGCAGGGCCAGCTCGCCGGCCGGGAACTCGGCAGCTGGGGAAGCAGTGGGGTCGCTGCCGGCTTGATCTTTTTCCAGCGAGTCCAGGACGATTTCCTTCCCCCTGGAGATTGCCACCGCCTTTTTCATCTTCTTCGGTGGTGGGGGTCGGCGAGGCGTGCTGGAGCTCGCGGGGTTGGGTCGCCTCTTGCTGGAAGGAGGCCTGATCGACTCCGACTCCATCCGGCAGGCCGACGCGGCTGCCCGCTCGCGTGTGAGTGGGTTAGGGTAGAGACCCGAGTCCGCAAAGGGCGGGTTCCCGGGAATCAATCGCTCCCCTGCAGGAAAAAACTTAGTCTGCAGAAAATCCTTTGATATTGGCGAGTTCATTAAAAGAAGAGGAAGAGAAATTATACCTTCGCCGGGATGAACCGGGAGGAGCGAGCCGAGGCCCCTTCGAAGAAAGACGACCTCAAAATCCTTGTTAAGGAAAAATTTGTGGAGCTCGACATCATTGCCCGTCATGGTGGGCGGCCAATAAACCTCCTCGCTGCGTTGCTGAGGCGAGAAGGGGACGTTGCCGAGATCCCCCTTGATGAACACGAATTTGGAAAACCAATTGTGGTTCTTGTTTGCCGTCTCGCGTACCTTGAGTTGCGAGCCGGCTAGGAAGGCGACCCAGCCGTTGGTCGCGCGGTATATGAAGAGTTTCCTGAAGACCGTCAGGTTGAACTCTATTCGCTCCCGACGGAGGTAGCAGGCGAATGCCACCATCATGGCGATGACATTCGGGTTCAGTTGAGCCGGGACCGCCCCGTAATATTTCAGTATCTGGCAAATCTCTGGCCAGAGAGGGAGTCGCAACCCCACCTCGAAGTGCGAGATGGGGAAGGCGAGCTCATCAGGGAAGAAGGTATCGACCGCCTCGCCTCTCCCAGGTCGGCGCGCGGTGAAACCTGTTGGGACGTAGTCGGCGATGAAGTCCGCGAGCTCCCGCTCGGTTGTATTCCCTTCATAAAATGTGTACTCGGCAAACTGTCTCGCGCACTTGGACCGTCCATCATCGTCAGGACGAGTCTTGCCCATCTTTCCAAAAGTCTTGGCGTGAGTGAAGTTTGCGAGAAGGGCGAGAGCAGGGCGTATGATTCTGCAGTAAATACGATAGTCTGGGGGTAGGTGAGGGGGGCTATTTATAGAAAGTAAATTAATTCCCGAGCCGACCGGTCAGTCTGGCTTGCCAGCCCCGACTCGCCAAACCCTACGATCTGTTCGACCCTAACGCGTGTCGAGTCCATAGCACATCACAATTCGCAAAACACAAACATCAAAAAATTAAATCTAGAAAAATAGTCCAAGTTATTACAGGCCTGAGTTAAAGAATCAGTTCAACAAAAGAGCTACTACAATAGGCGAGATGGGGGAGCTGGGGGGCGAGTGCCGGTAGGCTCAGCTAGGGAGCCATTTCCATCTACCCCGGCCTCGCGTCCCCATTCCCGGAGGTCGCCGTGGGTTGTTGAACTCGCGTACCAGGTCCAGATCTCGCTGTATTAGCCGCATGTTCTCATTTATCCTCTCCATAAGCGGTGTAGGAGAAGTCATCCCACTCGCCGAGCAGCGCCACACCTCGTTTGCCAGCAACACGTAGTCCCTCTCCAACGCCTGCAACTGCTGGTTGCCGAGTGCATTGTCCTCCTGGACCTGGCGCAGTGCGAGTCCCTGCTTCTTAAAGAGTTCCACAGTTCGCCTCCTCCGCTCGGCAGGGTCCAGCGAGGTATCCAGGAAGTCTTCTATCGCATTGGGAGAAAGAGGTGGCGAATGACGAGCTTACTCAGAAGATTCTTCGGCTTCAGATTGGTCAGGAAGGCCTGCGAGATCAAGATTCAGCTAAGGGGCGGAGGTTTGCAAAAATTCTGAAGATACAGGACTGACTTCGCGAGATGGTCCCGCCAAGGTGGAGGTGCCGCGAAGAGCTGGGCTGACCCTGAAATGGGCGAGAGAGAGGAGGCTGAAGGGCCTTGCCGCGACCCGGAGCTTGAGAGCCTGGGGAAATCAGATTGAAGTTGGGGATGGGGATGTCCACATCACCTCCCCCTGCGAGTAGAGGGTCAGCGGTAGAAACCCTAGGCGGCTCGCGGGCCGGAGACTTTATTAGTAGCGAGCCCAGCCGAGTGGCGCCGAAGGGAGGCGATTGGTCCCTCGCGCGGCCTTCACGAGAGGGTTGGGGTTGCGTCTCGCTGCGAGGTGATTCAACTCGCGACACAGCGGTTCCGGTACCGTTGTGGAGAGTCCGAGTCGGCAGGAAGGCTGATGATCTCTTTTCCTTTTGTTTTGGCGGCTGGCTTGGAGGTGGAAGCGAGGCCATGATCTGGGGTTGAGGCCTGATCATGGTGGATGGACTCGACAACTTTTGGGACGGTCTTGGCCTTCTTGGCAGGCTCTTGTTTTGGCGGCTCGCACGGTAACGAGCTGGGTGACACGGACGTCAGCTCGGCAGCACGGGCAACATTGAGCTCCCGGGCGCGACTAAGTATCTCTTGTAGCTCCTTGGAGAGAAGCATCTCGGTAGAATCAGAGTAAGGGGAAGGGCGAAGGTCGCCCAGGTAAGGGGGCGTATATATATAGCCGCTTGTGGACCCCACCAAAAGATTCCTTTGGGCTCGCTGACCCACTCGCCGATATTTTGGTGTTGGATGTTTTTTCCGAGTTTGGGGCAATCTCGCAAAGAGTGGAGATTGTGTACAACCCCATATCCGGCGAGTGGGGTCGACAAGAGTCAGTTCAAGTCCCAGGCGAGTCGAGAGAGGGGCGCGAGCCCGACAGCCTCGTTGACTCGCCCAGGCAGGGCGGAATGGAGGTTGGGCGAGTGGAGCAGGTCGGGCCTGCACTCGCCCAGGGCCATAAAGAGGTGGCGAGTGCCAGCTCTATCGAGCACTCGCCGCCCCAGGCGAGTGGGGATTCTTGAGGACCACTCGCCCAGTGACCTGATGAAATGTTATGGTTTTTAGTTAATGGGCGTGTTGTGTATCTTTAGTGGTGTCAGGCATGTCTTTGCTATTTGTCTTTTAGTTAGAGGGTTAATTTTATTTTATGCTCATGGTGTGTGCGTGTATTTATTTATGTCACGTATTTTTGAATTAGTACTGACGTTTGAAATTATGGCTCCGTTTGGCGTGATGTTTTTGCTCTAGTGAGTTATAGAATGTATGTTTGACATGACAATGGTTATGACCGCCACTAAGAAAAAAACTAGTTTTGAACATAAAAGTGGGTGAAGTTCCTTAAGTGAGGTCGGGCGGTCACGAACGACAGTTCATAATCACTGCATTCACAACCGCCACCACTGTGCCAAACGGAGCCTACGTGTATTGAGTTGTGTTTATAAACCTCTTGGTGGCATTGGAAGGTAAGCAAGAAAGAAATTAGTCTCATTCCTCCCCCTAATTCTTCTTAGCATAGTTGGGGTTTGAATCTCCCATCGAGCTAACACCTTGAATGTCATGGTAAGACTGGTTATCTCTGCCTATGACATTGGCAAGTTATGAATGAAAGTTTAACTGTAGTCTAGGTTTATTACCTCGGGCAACATGCAATGGCAATGAATGGGAAATGAGATTTCATAAAGTGAACCCAAATAATTTGAGCAGAGTTATTGATATGTTGTTTATGATGAAATTGGCAGCTTTGAAGGAAGTCGTTTTTCAAATTTTGGTGCGTCAGTGCCAGCTTATCTTTTTTTTTTATTTACATAAAAGCAGTGGTAGCTTGGCATATTCGTTTCTTTTTTACTGTACCATATCTTTTTATTTGCTTTGACTTTCCTTGCAGGTTAAATTGCGGTTGAAGACTCATCATAAGAATTTGGAGTCTGTACTCTCTTTGTACGGTGACATCACTGTAAAGGTGTGTGAATTTTTCTATGGCTGGCATTGTAGAATACTAAGACAAGGCATATTTTTATTGTTCTTATAAAAAAAACTTACCTCTTATATCTGTGATTCTTCTTCTCTAAATTGGTTTATATATGTTATATATATTATCGGAATAATGATTTTCTCTCTTCCATACTAAGGATGCATTTGGCGCGGCGTTTTGTCGCTAGAGGCAGGAGCAGACACAAACACACAGCGGGTAAACAAATGGCCCGCCGCGCGTTTGCTTCGTCTGCTCCCGCCCTCCCCTGAGAAACATAGGGTTTTGATCTGCCCCCCTTTCAGTTTGATTGGCAGCGTTTGCTCCTCCCGCCGTGCCAAATGCAGCCTAAATTTCTTCTCACTATAAGGATGCCATGTCATAGAAAAATGATTATGAACTACGGGAATTAACCGTGGGTATCAAAACGGATGAAGAGAAAATCTGATTCCTAGTTAAGTTTAATATTTTTTGAGATTCTTGTTAATGGCCTGCATACTTCAGTTGCATGCCTTTTAGAATTTCAGCTATATCTCATCTATATGATATCTTTGGAATTGATGATGTAGAGAGTGAAATACGAAGCTCAAATAATTTTATTACTTCATAGTTCATACTTTCACCCAAAAATTACGAGTATTTGTATACACATATATATGGGACGGTGGAGTCAGGAGTGGTATCTTAACTCATAACCAAGATATGAAACTTCTATGTATTATGACAAGGACTTGTTGAGGATATCAGAGATTTGCTCGACAACACGTATATGTCGCGGATCAAGTTTGTGAAGTTGAACTTTTTCTCGGATGTACTAACAATCGGCTTCGATATGCTTGGTATGTTCATGAAAAATTGAATTATCGACAATATGGATGAAAACTTGACTATCATAGTAAAAGGTGGCCAGAGAAGGGAGCTCGACACCAAGATCAACAGGAATGGTTAATAAAGCGGGAGGGTAGGTCGCCGAGAGTAGGGGTGTAAATGAGTCGAGCTTGACAAAATTCCCAAGCTCGAGCTCGAGCTAAGCATTTTGAGCTCGAGCTCGACGAGCTCATTTTGCATGAATCGAGCTCGAGCTCGAGACCAATATATTGAGCTCAAGCTCGAGCTTTCAAGCTTGCGAGCTCAAGCTGCTCACGAGCTCGAGTCTAGCTCGAGCTGCTCACGAGCTTTTCAGCTCATTAGCATTATATATATATATTTAAAAAAAGTAAAAAAAGATAGCTCGCGAGCCGGCTCACGAGCTCATGAACTAGAGTAGGCGAGCTTGCAATCGAGCTCGTCGAGCTCGAGCTTTTTTGAGCCGGCTCATCGAGCTCACGAGCCGGCTCAACTCAACTTGCACCCCTAGCCGAGAGTGGTCGAGGGATGGCCAAGGTTGTCGCGGAAGTCGACGATGTTTGTTCTGGAGTCGCACCGGGAGGGATTCCTCGGAGTCGCACCAAGGTGGGAGGTGACCATCTGTTCCCGAATAGGAGTCAAACCAACGATGCCTGAACTGATCCCTTGCTTACGCAAAAATGAGGGAATAAACCATAAATGGCTTAGGGCATCCGAATCGGACGGTTCATCTTATTTTTGGAGGATCGGGTGTCAAAAACTACTTGAAATACATCAAATAATATATCAAAGAAACTCGAAATGATCATCCAAACATATCCGTGGACTCGGATCGCCCGAACGAGAATCTGATCACAACGATCTCCGTCATTGACTCTGGAGTGGAGAATGTTTTATAGGAATTATAATTTCATTCAGTATTCATTTTTTATAATAATCCCCAGTGCATGTTAGTAACTAAACATTCAAATAAAAATGCGTAATTATCCCTTGACCTAGAGTAAGATCATAGAGAGATATTCTTCTTGCGTTTATATAAGTGGTAGCTTTCATCTTTATTATTTTGAATGTCCAGAGCCTTCTGTTCATGACTCAGCTTTTTGACTAAAATTTCTCATGCACTTTGTGGATTCATAATTATATATAGCAAATATTGGTTCTCATAATTCTCCAAATTGACTCATATTCATAATAAAGAGAGTCCCATTTTTATTGTTGTCGGCAATGCCGACAACAATTTAATTTCTAGTCAGAGTCAAAATCGCGAGGCAAGAAAAAGCCCATTTTAGATCCGAAGAGAAATTTTCGTATATTCTTCCAATTTTAGCCCAAATCATCCTATAGAAATGGAAATACCACACTCAGATCAGTTAATATATGCTTTGCTAACGTTGGCCCGCTTGACTAACAAGGAGAGGCATGAAATCACTTGAATGATAAGTAGAGGCATGAAATCGCTCGACTGATAAGGAGAGGCATGAAATCGCTCTACTGGTTCCTTCCCTGCGGTCCTTGAAAACCTCGGTTAGAGTGTGATTTATCGTTTCTAGATTCCCCTCTTTTGGATAGGAATAAAGGCGAATTGAATCAAAGACAAATCCGCTGTACAAAGTGTTGGCTTCAAAAGGGAAAGGGAAGTAAAAGAAGGGAAGAAGAGAGATGAGACAACCTAACAACAATCTCTTTTTCACTACCATCACCCGCCGTCCACCTAGCCAACTACGCCCATACTCGTGTCAATTTGGGTAGAATTTCACTGGTATCAGAATTTCTGAATTTCTGCGCGAATGGAAATGAAGTTTGTGAATCATTGATCTAGGCCTTGATTCGCCTCTCTTGCTTGCCCTACTGTGTCATCGGTTCAACAAAAGAAACTCTCTGCTCAAGCTAACTCCTCGATCTACTATTCTATTATCTCTCGCCCCCCGAGAAGTCTCTTTTGTGTTGTTCTCTTGTCTTTCGTCAGTCGCTGACATACATCGCGGGGAAAGAAAAAGACTACCCTTTCTTATTATCCTTACGTGGTTTCGGCTTATTCTGTTGAGGTATATGCATTAACGATGGGGAATCCTCGAGGTCTTTGTGCAAATAGGTAGAATCTATCTCATTTAGGGTTTGGGGACTTCAATACGCCCACACCGGGAAGTCACTATCTATCAACTATACTGAAGCAGACACTGAGCTTTACGCCTCTGTACAAGCTCATATCTTTTGACCCAATTTACTGGGGCTTTCCTCGCGCCTTCGCTATCTCTCGCCTTGCCTCTCTTTGAATAGAATAGTCTTTTTTTCGAAACTCAAGAGAGTAGATAATTGTTCTTCCTGGAAATCTCTGACTTTGTCGTGGGCAGTTGAAAATGCGAAATTGATGATTGTTAGAGTTTCTTCTTCGTTTCGATTCATTGGTTCTAGTAATTCTGGTTACCTGAATGAATATTTTGTGCCTTTATCATTTGGACGAGAATGGTTGAACCCGCATCGAAGAATCAACACGATTCCAGTCAAATCTGCTGAGATTCTAACTGAAGGAAGAAAGAGAATGATAGCGAAGTTTAGGTCTGGAGAACCTTTCTCTAGAAGCTCTGTATAAGGCTCTTCTCCCGATCCGACCCGAAACGGAATCGCTAATGGACTGCTTACATACCTTCTCCCACTAAGGTCTTAGATCTGTACCTGGATCTGCAGACACCGAAAAGCCAGCCCCCCGATCTGATGCCCTTATTCCGAGTCTAAAAAAAAGAAGGCACGCGATAGCGAAGTTATTCTCGAAATCAAAATCAGAAGAGACTGCAGGGTCACTTTGGCTACCCTCATGAAGAAAGGTCTTAACCTAAGATAACAAACCCACGTGAAAACGACGAATTCTGGGTGAGCGTTAGCGAAGAAGACCTTCTTATTAGACCAACGAAGTTTTCTAGATAGTGGGCACAAAAAAACATTTTGTTTTGGTTCGGCCCGTAATCACATATGAAATAGAATTCCAAGGATTGCTGAAATTCTTCACCTTAATCTATTTAGATTTACTGGCGAAGGACAGGAATTGAACCTGTGCATGGTGGATTCACAATCCACTGCCCATTTTCCCATCCCGGTTTGCTTCCACTTAGAATTCCTTAATGGGCCTAGGGGAAGTGGACTGGCTCATAGGTGGTTACTCATTTCCCACGGTTGAGCTAGTAGACTTCTACCGAGCAACAATCTACTTTCTGAAAAAAAGTATTGGAATACATTCTCTTGTGGGCAATGCTACTGTAATTGCGCTATTTGCAGCCATTGGATCTTCAAGGCATGTTCTAGTTCTGGCGGGGCTCCTGTTCTATTTCAATATGGTCAGAATGTCCGGAAGGTGAGATTCCAGGGCAATCATGGGGGCCCATTTTCAAGCTACTCAAGAACCATGAACAACCTTCGAGAATATCAAAGAATGCTTGAAGGATCCTTGATGATTTTGCGCTGAAAGAAAGATAGTCCTGGGAGAAGCATGCAAACTCTTTACTTGGTGCTATAGGATCTCAGCTCTGTCAAGACTTGGAAAGAAGATGTTTTTGGGAATGGGAAGAGGCAGACTTCAAGTTTGTGGGAGCGAATTCGTCTTTAGTCGATCCATTAGCTCCCTTTCAGAATGAGAAACCTATGTGTCAGTTCGAATCTGGCTTCGGACCCTGTTTGAACGAAACAAAATATATTGTCAAAATTTCGATTCAGAGAAGGTGGAGTTCAGTCAGCTATTTTTGTTGGGAGGGTCAAACGACTCTAATTAATAAGGGTCAAACTTTTCTTTTAGAAAAAAACCATCATTATGGGAATGTACACTTGGTAGAAAAATTGCGAAACTGACAAGCCGGAGTTGGCTGCTGGCACAACTGGGTGGTGCGCACCGCAGGCGCACGCGCGGTATCGTTCGTGGTGGTCTTTCATTATTCTCCGTAATGTTGACCACATTTCTGATCCCTATTTGCATTTTAGCGGGTTGGTCTGGTATGAGAAGTTTTGGGATTCCAAAGCCCAACAAGCTACAACGATGGTTTCAACAGCATCTCAAGGTGGGGGCAGGATTCAAACCTTTGACTCCAGATTAGATGAGTGAGCTAATCGTGGAAATTCTCCTTGAAAAGTCACATGAATTCTTCTCTTTTTGGACCCTCAAAAACGATGCTTTCGCAGGGCTAGTTTAGGGTTTTTAGGAGGAAATTGTGCATTGATCGCTTCTTTTACAAGAGGGTACTTTTGTTTCCTCACAGAATTTCACAAATCTCTAAC